>CAJHQP010001415.1:0-116500 GCA_905132765.1 Moricandia arvensis | reverse complement strand
ATGCAATAATAGTTTACAGTAAATACAGATCAATGTTACACGACCAAAGAACTCTAAATAGAATAACATACATTTACAACAAAGAAAAATTAAAGAAAATAATAAACATATAAATTTAACTTTAAATAAAAGGAACTACATAGAGAACAAATACATTTTAAAATACAAAAGTAACTATTAAATAAACAAAATAAAATTGTTAAAATAAACTAAATAACTTCTATAATAAAGTCAATGTAAAGTCACATTCCAAAACTTAATCAACAACACTTATGTTAAAAATTATATTATTTATTCAGATAACATGGTTTCCAAATATAATAACATATATATATATAGTAATGAATGATATTATGTTTTATGCTATCTATCTAATTTAAAGTAATTTTTTGTTATAATAAAACGACTATTTTTTTTCTGTATAGTCTAAAACAAGAACTCTAAAAGCACGTATAAAAAATAATGAATTCAAAAATAAGCATATAAATGAAAAAAATAATAGATATTTTCTGTGTTAAAATCAGTCAATCAAAGTTTAAAGACATTAAACTCTAATTATTATCAAAGTCAAAGTAGAATGAACATTGGAAACAAATTAAAATAATTACTCTCATATTTTTTTTGATTAAGAAATAAATTTATTATTTAAAAATAGATGTGCAACATACTGCTACTAGCCTACTACAAATAAATGAAAAAGTCATTTTTTTTCCATGATATAAACAAAAAATCTTAAGTTGTGACACCAAATAAATGTGAAAATAAATAAAGTTACAACTTTTAAAAGAAAAACAAGCATAATTCCAATACTCATATGGAAATAAAATATGTACTCATAAAACACGAACGAGAGACGTAATATAAAACAACTTAACTTATGACACATACAAGAGAGTAAAAATGAAATTAGCTTATCTAAAATAAAACAAAAATAATAAAATATCTAAACCGCCGAAAAAACTGAATATAGATCATTCTAACTATTCCAACAATCATACTGGCAAATTTAGTCAACCATTACGAGGATGAGGTGGATCTTATCACGAAAATGTATGATACAAAAAATAAAAAACCACGAAATAATAATTGGCACATAATATAAAATCAAACGCAAAACTAATGTTAAATGAAAAATTTAACGATTTTTTTTTTGCGCAGACCAACCTTAGTATTTAATATTTTTATAAAATTTAGAAATATATTGAAAAATATATATAATAATTTCAAAAAAATTACAATTTTTTTTATAAATATGTATTTAAAATTACATTTTTAAAAATACATTTAGAAAGACTTTCATGAATATATAGTTGTGAATACTTTATTAAATATATATATATATATATTTAGTAAGATCCTTTTTGAATTTGTATAAAATATTCTTAAAATTTTGGGAAAACGTCCTAAATTTGATATTATGCATATTTAGACATATTTTCGTAAATTTTAGAAGGATGTTATATATTCAGTGATACTTTTCTAAATATGGTTATAAGTCAAATTTAGGAAGATGCCAAATATATTTAGGAAGACATTCCTAAACATACATATAAATTTACATTGAGAAAGTCCAGTTACATTTTTTTCTGAATTTTTTTTCAAACAAATTCATAAAGATATCATAAGAAAACAACTTTTAAAAAGGAAAATTTAGGTTTTCCAGTTTTTAAGTATTTACTAGATTTTAACCCGCACTTCCGTGCGGATATTTTTCTATTTTATAAATGTATTTGGTATTATTACAAATATTTTAATTATATAATTTTTAATTTTGTGTTATATATTGTGTAATTCTATAAAAAAATTATATTTCTTCTTCAACATTATTAATATATAGTGCTTTGTTTAAAACATTTTAATTTGTTATTAATTTTTATTACTTACTAATATATTTTCGAGTTAGATACAATAAAATAACCATATGAAATAATCAAATAAAGAATCTCTTTCAAAATATGTTTTTTTCTTTAATTTATACATTTTGCATATAATATATTTTAAATTTTATTTATCTATATTATTTAAAAGAAGTCTATTAAATATTTATAAGAAAATATACTTTAACATATATCATTTTAGTGTTTTACGGAATTTATAAGTAAAAACACTGTTTTGTTTAAATAATATAGATATATTTTTAGTAAATTTTATACATAATAGTATCTATCATATTATTTTATGAATTTTAGCCTATTTTAATGATGAATGATGATTTATTTAAATGAAAAACATTACAATTTAAAATTTGTTAATTTACCTATTTAATATAATTTTATCATATTTAATTCATGTAACACTTATATTTTCATATAATCCAGAATATATTTACAGACTTTATAAAAAAAATAGTAGAATTTTTATTTTCTTGTTTATAATAAAATTTTAGTTAACATTGATTTATAATAATGTTATATAACTAATTACGAAATTTATTAATGTATTATTTTATAAAAATATTTAAATTTTTAAGTAAGATTTTGTTAGATTCTTTCTCAATAGATTTTGTTATAACTAAAAATAAAATTCAAATCTTTAGTTGGTTTATTATCAATGTAAATAATTAAATATTTCATATTAACTAATTTTTGAAATGGTCCAATTGCTATTTGTTAATAGTAGATAAAATTTTAAAATTTGTTAATTTACCTATTTAATATAATTTTATCATATTTAACTAATGTAACACTGCTATTTTTATATAATAAAGAATATATTTGTAGAATTTATAAAAAAATAGTGTAAAATTTTATTTTTCTGTTTTATAATAAAAACTTAGTTAAAATTGATTTATAATAATATTATATTACTAATCACGAAATTTATTAATGTATAATTTTATAAAAATATTTAAATTTTTAAGTAAGATTTTGTTAGATTATTTCTTAACAGATTTTATTATAATTAAAAATTTAAAAATTTTAGTTGGTTTATTATTAATGTAGATAATCAAATATGTCATATTAACTAATTTTTGAAATGGTCCAACTATGACTTGTTAATATTAGATTTAAAATAGGACTATGTTTTAATATAATAGATTCTGATACCAAATTTATATACCCAAAATATTCGGTGGGTACTGCACACGTTTTAGAAGAATTGAAAATTATGTTATCAAATTATAAATATGGTATAATGATTTGAGGAATATTCTGGAAAAAATTGGTTCCTAATTGATTGATTATCAAAATCGTGATTGTTTAAAAAATCTATTATATCTAATATCTAATATATTTAAATTCAAAATCTAATAGGTTCAAAAATAGACTATTTTATTTGGTTCATAGTTGATGATTATCAAAATTGTGATTGTTCAAAAAAATTATTATATCTAATATCTAATATTATTAAATCAAAAGTCAACTATTTGATACTTCAAAAATTGTGTATTCTGACATTTTATAAATCAAATATAATTTATATATCTATGTTAATATCATTTAGAAATCAAGTATTTCTTATATCATAAGGGAAAATGATTAGAATAAATGACGGATATGTATTATCAATAAATTGTTACAAAAGAATTAGGAAGAAATGCATTAAAAATATATGAAAATCATAAATATTTGTTCAACTGTTTGCAATATTGTATAGATTTTAGTATAAAAATATTCGGTATTTCTATTTTTCAACTGAAACAGGTGCAACTGATCACAATATTTTTTATATTCGTGTACCTGTATTTTTTTTAGATTTTTAATTATTATTCTAAGCGAAGATCGATATTTAATACATGTTTTTCTGAAAATTAAACTCTCAAACCTTTTATATTTTATTAATATAAATAAATTAATAATATATTTATAGATAGTTTTATATAACATACACTATATATTTCGAGATTGCTTTTTCACGACAAAGAAATAACAACCCATTAAAATTAATTAATTTAAATATATTATTTTAAATAATATTGGAAGAATCTGTAGATAAGAAAGAAATGAGATGACTAAATATGTAAACAGAAGAAAATATTTAATATGCTATCTTTGTTTCCAAACATTCTTTATTTAGTCTACTATCTATGTTTCCAAACATTCCAATTTTATACTTGAGTTTTAATAATATAGATTTATCATAAAGTTGAAAAGAAAAATATAATTATTTTTAGTTTTGCTATTTTTGTCCTTAGATGCTAATTAGTAGACAAAAACTAAAAAGGTTATTTATGAGATTTGACCATATTTTAACTATCAAAATTCAACTTTGGTGTATTTGATGAAAAATCCTATAACCAGAAGACATAGAAATTCAAATTTAAATTATCCAATATGATAATCTAATAAAATGATTTTTTTTAAAAAAAAATCGCCAAATAATGTCGTAATCCAATAGATTATGGTTCAGCTAAACATTTATGATTAACAAATGGGCCCAACATAATTTAATATAATGAATATTAGGACATAACGAAATCTAGCCTCAAGAACATTATATATGTTCCTAAAAGCAACCGGACAGCGTTAGTATCAACCAACAAAGTTACCGAACAAACGTTAGTACCTTTTAGTATCAATCATAGAGAACAAATGGGAATATAGAAATACGAGCATCGAATATCTGAAATTGGTTCCAAGTTTGAAAATTTCAACTAGTTTCTCCAACCAAAATGAATAAGAAAAGGAAAAAAAAATCACTAAAGAAGAACAAGAAACAAATAATTAATTGGGTCGTTTACAAAATAATTGAACAATGATATGCCATCTTTCTTCACGAACTAATAAGAAAAAAATATAGCAAGCTGTTCGTTGACATTTGATGCACGTTCTTGCACGTTTCACGATGGTTTGGCGCAGACATGCTTCCACGATTACTGAGATGCAAGCCAAACAAATAGAAAAATGTCAAAACCTCAGAGCCTATATAAAGGCATGCACACAAGTAATGTAGAACCATAAAACAAAAACAAAAACAAAAACCAAGGCAGTGAAGTGTTGGAGAAGTAATCAAACTACGAATGACATCTTCTCCCGGGATGGGGCGCTCAGCCCATCTCGTTTATGCTCTTGGTTTTGTTATCATGGCAACAATGGTTGCTGCATCTTATGAACCCTACACTTATAGCTCTCCACCACCACCAATGTACAATTCCCCTGAACCGAAAGTTGACTACAAGTCTCCACCACCTCCTTACGTATACAGTTCTCCTCCACCTCCACCATACTATTCGCCATCTCCTAAAGTGGATTATAAATCTCCACCACCTCCTTATGTCTACAGTTCTCCACCACCACCGCCATACTACTCACCTTCTCCAAAAGTGGATTACAAATCTCCACCACCTCCTTACGTCTATAGCTCTCCACCACCACCACCATATTACTCACCTTCACCAAAAGTGGACTACAAATCTCCACCACCTCCTTACGTCTACAGCTCCCCACCACCACCTCCATATGTATACAGTTCTCCACCTCCACCACCATACTATTCACCTTCTCCTAAAGTAGACTACAAGTCTCCACCACCTCCTTACGTCTATAGCTCTCCTCCACCACCCCCTTACATTTACAACTCACCACCACCACCCCCATACTATTCACCTTCTCCTAAAGTTGATTACAAATCTCCTCCACCACCTTACGTCTATACGTCTCCACCACCACCATACTATTCACCTTCTCCAAAACCCGCATACAAATCTCCACCACCTCCATACGTTTACAACTCTCCACCACCACCATATTACTCGCCTTCTCCCAAGGTTGATTACAAATCTCCACCACCTCCTTACGTCTACAGCTCTCCACCACCCCCATATTACTCACCTTCACCTAAACCAATATACAAATCTCCACCCCCACCATATGTCTACAGCTCCCCGCCACCACCATACTACTCGCCCTCACCCAAACCCACATACAAATCTCCACCCCCACCATACGTCTACAGCTCCCCACCACCACCTTATTACTCTCCTTCACCCAAACCATCATACAAATCTCCACCACCTCCATACGTATACAACTCTCCACCACCACCATACTACTCTCCTTCTCCTAAACCCACATACAAATCTCCACCACCACCGTATGTCTACAGCTCTCCACCACCACCATACTACTCGCCTTCACCAAAACCGGCTTACAAATCTCCACCACCACCGTATATGTATAGCTCTCCCCCACCACCATATTACTCGCCTTCACCCAAGCCCGTATACAAATCTCCACCACCACCATACGTCTACAGCTCCCCACCCCCACCTTATTATTCCCCATCACCTAAACCCGCCTACAAATCTCCACCACCTCCATATGTCTACAGCTCTCCACCCCCACCATACTACTCTCCTTCTCCTAAACATGCATACAAATCTCCTCCACCACCATATGTGTACAGTTCTCCTCCACCACCATACTATTCACCTTCCCCCAAACACGCATACAAATCACCACCACCACCATATGTCTACAGTTCTCCCCCACCACCATATTACTCTCCTTCTCCCAAGCCTGCATACAAATCTCCACCACCACCATATGTCTACAGCTCCCCACCTCCACCTTATTACTCTCCTTCACCAAAAACTACATACAAATCTCCACCACCACCATATGTTTACAACTCTCCACCACCACCATACTATTCACCATCACCTAAGGTTGTCTACAAATCTCCACCACACCCACATGTTTGTGTCTGTCCACCTCCTCCTCCATGTTACTCTCCTTCTCCAAAGGTTGTGTACAAATCTCCTCCACCACCATATGTTTACCATTCTCCACCTCCCCCACCTTATTACTCGCCTTCACCTAAACATGCATACAAATCCCCACCACCACCGTACGTCTACAATTCTCCACCACCACCATACTATTCGCCTACTCCTAAGCCTGCATACAAATCTCCTCCACCACCATACGTTTACAGCTCCCCACCACCACCATATTACTCTCCTTCCCCTAAGCTCACATACAAATCTCCTCCACCACCATACGTCTACAGCTCTCCACCCCCACCACCATATTACTCTCCTTCTCCAAAGGTTGAGTACAAATCTCCTCCACCACCATACGTCTACAGCTCTCCTCCACCACCACCATATTACTCTCCTTCTCCAAAGGTTGAGTACAAATCTCCTCCACCACCATATGTCTACAGCTCTCCACCTCCACCACCATATTACTCTCCTTCTCCAAAGGTTGAGTACAAATCTCCTCCACCACCGTATGTTTACAGCTCGCCACCCCCACCACCATATTATTCTCCTTCACCAAAGGTTGAATACAAATCTCCTCCACCACCGTATGTTTACAGTTCTCCACCCCCACCACCGTATTACTCTCCTTCTCCAAAGGTTGAGTACAAATCTCCTCCACCACCATACGTCTACAGCTCTCCACCCCCACCACCATATTACTCTCCTTCTCCAAAGGTTGAGTACAAATCTCCTCCACCACCATACGTCTACAGCTCTCCTCCACCACCACCATATTACTCTCCTTCTCCAAAGGTTGAGTACAAATCTCCTCTACCACCATATGTCTACAGCTCTCCACCTCCACCACCATATTACTCTCCTTCTCCAAAGGTTGAGTACAAATCTCCTCCACCACCTTATGTCTACAGTTCACCACCTCCACCAGCGTATTACTCTCCATCACCAAAGGTTGACTACAAATCGCCTCCTCCACCATATGTCTACACATCTCCACCACCACCACCAACATACTCTCCATCTCCAAATACTGAATACAAATCTCCTCCCCCGCCTTCATATTATTAAACTCGTTCTACATAACTCATAAATAAGATACCAAGTCTCATCTGATGTTCTATGTTCTTATTTTTCGTGTGCCTAGTCCTTTATAATTTTCAAGTTTCGGATGAATTCTTTGGCTATGAAATTTCATTTAAATTCATGTTTCCATCGTCTATTCTATGCATTATGTTCTTGCCTTTAATTCATATATAAGTTTGTTGCAATTCTATACATCATGTTCTTCACCTTATTGGTTGGGATAGTTATGATATCCTCTGCCACTATTATTACGCTATCAAGATTGCCGATATAAATCTCCCTGATAAATAAAGCTACTCTGATAATTCACAATTTCTAATATTTTTTTTTTGAAACTACACAATTTCTCATAGTTATGATGGGGTTTCTATTACGTTCAATTAAATGAAAAGAATGGACCACCAATTTCTGTTTCCTCTTTTTAATACTCACTAGATTCTGACCCGCGCGGTTGCGCGGATAATTTATATTTATATTTATAATTTATAATTTATGTTTTCAAATTAAAATTATATAAGGAGTTATGTTAAATAACATGAATCTTGTTAAATGGGACATAAAATAAGTTAGAAAATGGAATATTAATTAATTATGTTAAGCATAAATATATGAGTTATGTTGTTTGTAATTATCGAATTAAATAAAAGAAAGATCTTTAGAGTGATTTTGTTTTAATATTATAGATAAGTAACATATATTTTAGTTACAACATATTCAATAGGTCCAAATTAAAATCATGCCACGGTAAAATTCAAATAGGATTCTGTTTTAATATAATAGATGTTTAGCATAAATATAAGAATTATATTGTTTGTAATTATCAAATTAAATAAAAGGAAAGATCTTTAGAGTGATTTTGTTTTAATATTATAGATAAGTAACATATATTTTAGTTACAACATATTCAATAGGTCCAAATTAAAATCATGTCACGGTAAAATTCAAATAGGACTCTGTTTTAATATAATAGATATGATCTATAAGGAGACATTTACAAATAATACATGAACTTAGAAATTAAAGCCAAAATAAATTATAACTCAAACAAGCCATTTAAATCTTTTACTTTCATCTAAACACGGATAAATATCAAATTTCATTGATAAAGCCAATTTAACGACGTGGTTAGTCAACCGCTAAAATGTTGTTAATTAACATATGTTTATGGTATAAGAAGAAATTTGCCAAAAGAATCTTTATCAAGTTTCAAATTCAAGCAAAAAAAAACTCTTCAGTACACACTAGTCATTAATTTATTTTCATTGGCCAAAGCATTCCGAACATATGTTCATTCGACAGTTAAAACTTTGCAACCACACTATAAACATCACTAACGATGATGTTTAGTAGAAATAAACATCCCTGATATAATCGATCTATTCTCCTCTCAAATTCCCTATCTTCTCCTCCAAATATTTAATTCGAAATTATCTCTTCATAAAACTCTTAATCTCAGAAATAAAGGTGCATAAGAAAGAACTAAAATTTAGTCTCGGACAATGAAGGTTTATATCATTGTGGCGTAATATTTATGACGGTTGTATCAATTGTGGAAATATATGATAATAATATGGTTGTATCAAGTGATAGTTAAATGTCTAATACATTTGAAGAAAAATATATGGCTTTAGGGATTTGGGTAGGAGATTAAGTCGATTATATTAGAGATTAATATCAGAATGTTTAAACGTGTGTCAATGTGATTTTAGTGATTTATTAAACAGATGTCTGGAATTACATGACCCAGAAAATTAAGTATTTGTTTGCGTTTAAATGATAATTTAGAAATAAAATGGTTTGCTTGAGAATTGAGTCTTTTGCTTGAATTTTAAAAGCCAGATATTGTTTTGGCATATTTTCTCTTATAACATAAACTTTTGCTAATGATATTTTAGTGGTTGACTAACGAGATTTCTAAACTGGTTTAATCAACAACTATTTACTATTTATTCATGTTTAGATGAAAGTACAAGAATTAAATAGCTCGTTTGTAAATTATGGTTTCTTTTGGCTTAAATTTGTAAGTTCGTGTATTTTCTACCAATTGACAATTGAGTAGTGAACCAAAATTCCTTGTATCTTTTATTTGGAAACAAAATTTAAATAAAATATCATTTTGTTGTTCCAAATAATAGAACAAAAGTTAGTACGGTGTAGTTTATTTGTTTAGTACTATACAAAATACGATATTTACTTTAATTATTTTGTTTTAGATTAACTCTTTTAATATATATGAAATAACATAATATATTCCATTATGAAGAAAAAAAATTATTAAAATTTTCAAAATAAAAAAAAAAGTCTATTTTGATCATTTTTTCTTAAAATCTATTTTTGTGACAAAAACTTCAAAAGGATCTATTTGAAAGATTTGCACAATGAAAATTGTTTAGACATATAGATGGCAGTATAAAAAAAGAGTAGAGTTTTGATTGGAAACACATATATTAGTATTTTTCTTTTATTAATGTTCTTTTAGTAATTTAATTAACATGAATAGTAGTGTTCTTCTTTCATTAAAATAGGTTAATTTATTTATATGATTAAGTTTATTTAGTATATTGTATTATTATAAAAAAACATAATTTACCTATTTTATATAATATAGTTGTGGATTTTAATATATTAAATGAAGTATTATTTATAAGTGCATATATATATATGTGTGTGTGGAAAATTGTCAAAATACCACATTCTTACTACCACTTTTCATATTTATCTCAATCACTTTTATACTCACTTTTTAAGAGGGAAAATGACACTTATAAGCATAAAGTTAATTAATCTAGAATTTAAGATTTAGAGTTAAGGGGTGGGATATGATTTTGGAATGTCAAACTTAAGCTTTTAATTAATCTAAGAGTCTTTTGCCTCTTAAAAAGGAAGGTATTTGTGAAAATATCTTTTTAGTGAAGGTAAAAATGAATAATAATACCAATAATGTCGTAAACATGAAAATTTTCCTACATATATATTCTTTATAAATGAATTACATCCATAAATTTCATTTATATTATGTATTTCACAATATCAATGTTTAAATATTATTGTACATTATTATTTATCTGAATAAAATAAGTTTTATAAAAAATCTTTAATTATTGCTAACAATTTTTGGAATTAAATTTTACATGTTATTGCCAAATGTCTTAATATATAGATTAATGATACCACAACATATTCTAAAATTTATTTTTATTAATATATTTTCTAATAACCATTATAAAATAAATTTAATCAACATATTATAATAAAAATATGACAAAAATCCAATTTCAAATCCAATTAAATTATGTTTTTATGTTACACAATAATTTTTTTAATATAATAATATTTGATTAACTATATGATAATACATATATAATATGATTAACTATATAATTAATTATATGTTGGCAAGTATAAAATATGATTAATTATATAATAAAATATATTAAATATATAATAGTGACATGAAAAATAAATAGCATCATATTTTTTTTAAATACACCGGCGGAGCGCGTGGATCAAGCTTTAGTATAGTTTAAATATTTAACCTGGGTAATTGATGCATGTTACAAAATATCAAATTCAAATATCTTATTCTCACCATCATATTCAAAATTGATTTAAGTTAACAAAAATATTTGTGAAGCAATCTCTAAATGGAAAAAAAGTTATAAGAATTCAAATAATAAATTACATAAAATAAAATATAGCTGATAAATAATAATACATATTTTAATGAATAATATAAAACATATATTTATTTTTAAAACAAATTACATTTAGGAAAACTATTTTATTTATAATCACACACAATAAACAAACTATTAATAATTATTGCATATTTGTAGTCTTATAATTATATTTTTCATTTGTTGAAACCTGATTGATAAATTTAACATATACCACAACTATATTTATTCATTTATAGAATATCAATTTTCTATAATAAGATATTTATTTATGATGCATTGATATATGTTGATGTTAACTGATTTTCAACCATGATATAATTTCTATTTTAAAAACTTTAATGTTTAAGTATGTTCTAGAGTATTTTGTAAATTCTAGAGAACTTTAGATTATGAAGAGAACTGATGCTGAGAAGTTGAATCAGAGAAAAACTTTATGCCTTCTGTGTTGATTGACACCATGGAGGATGTTTGTCGACACTCACCCTGACCAAATAAACCGACGTGCTTTATAGATGTTTCAAAAAATTGCAAAAGACCCAGAATTTTGCAGTATTTTTACAAGAATTTATATAGTGTTTTTACCCATATTATCTATTTTTAAGTTATTGCTTAGGTGGCACATATTTTTTTTTATCTTAGAGGGCTTTTTGAAAGACAAGTCGGAACTCAGTGAGAGAATGATTTGAATTCAAGTATCTATTAATTTTATCTTAATGCAATTTCTTCAAATTATATATGATTTGTGCTTCATTGATTGTGTCAGAGTAAATTCACTTGTTAGATTTAGGGTTTTCAAAGGGTTGACAATTGCTAGAATAAATTGTTACGGCTATCTTATTCTTCTTGCTCTTGATTGTTCTTAATGCTAGATTTGGATTGACAACCTTAAATCTAGAGCTTATGATAATTAGTAGACACAAGAGTGTTATTGACTGCCCTAATTAATCTTGTGTTAGTTATACATACTTATTCGCAAAAAGATTTATTTTAGGGATTTAGTGAACTTATACAACTTGTTCTTAATGCATGTTTTAGTTTTATGAATTTGCAAAGTTATTCATATTCTAGGATCTAGACATAGACAATCTCTTCAACGAGAGTGGATTAATTTGTACATTGTGATTTGAGTGTAAAAACTGCTCTTAGTGAAACCTTGAATGATATGTTTATCTGCAATTCTGAATTATCTTATTGATTTTCCTAAGTCTAGCATCTTTCCCAATTGCTTTACAATCATTTAATGTACTGCTTTTTATTGTTTTCTTATTAGTGATCTAGCTTAATCTGAAACTATAAATTTATTAAGTGATCTGAGTCTCTATGGATTCGATCTCGAAGTGTTACATCACACTCTGAAATTGCAGAGTAGCTCAAGGGTAAATTTGAGCAAATCAAATTTTGGCGTTGTAGCGTAGACTCCTGATTCACAATTAGACAAGGTGAAGGATTTAGACTAGCTTTTTATTTATTTTTTGTTTTCTTATTATATTTCCTTGTGTGTTTCGCATTTATGCATCACAATAACAAAAGCAACAATAAAAAAGCTTTTGGTTTCAAACAATGAGCTATCTGAGTTGGAACATACAAACCGTAAGGCCATGAATCAAGTGTTGAGCGACACCTTTGGAGAATCGATTGACACTTGTCGGAAAGTAGTGTCGAGCGACACCATACATGTGACGATCAACACCTTATATGAATAGGAAGAGATGGTCGATCCAATCATACTAGAGGCTGATGTTAGAGGATTCTTATGAGACCAAGATGGTCATGCACGAAACAGAGTTGGCCATAAGATCGATGCACATGGGGTTGTAATCCCTAATGCAATAGTTGTTGTTGAGAACGTTGGGAATATTGGAGCTGTTCATGGGAGAAGACTGGGATATTACAGTATGCGTGGTTAGTTTGTGCTAAAATGTCTACAATTCAACGTCCACCATTCTAGATGAATGACTTTGAGCTGAAACTCATGTACTACACTCTTGTAGGTTAGCAACATTTTCATGATCTTTCTCATGAGCATCCCATGAATCATCTTGAGAGCTTAGAGGATTTGGCATCTAGCATCAAATTGAATGGAGTCTTTGAAGATTACCTTTCTGCAAGTTGTTCTCATACTCTCTTTTTGGGGACGCTAATTATTGCCTTAAGCAGTTTCATTCAAGATCTTTGACCACCTGGAATGACGCCAAGAACGTATTTCAGAATAACTTTATTGATGATACGAGGCTTGTAAAAGCTGAAAACAAGATATCCATGATTTCTCAAGGGCATACTGAGGCATTTAAGAACTCTTGGGTCAGATTTAGAGCTTATCCA
Source organism: Moricandia arvensis (assembly GCA_905132765.1). Classification (NCBI taxonomy): domain Eukaryota; kingdom Viridiplantae; phylum Streptophyta; class Magnoliopsida; order Brassicales; family Brassicaceae; genus Moricandia; species Moricandia arvensis. Next base: position 102,751 of record CAJHQP010001415.1, on the reverse strand, counting down.
AGAGACTGTCCACAACAATATTTCACTCAGGTTTACTTGTTGGGAATGTTTTTCAGAGGCATCGATAAGAGGTATCATATGGCTTTGGATGCTGCAAGTGAAGGAAACATAAGCACTAATATTTTAAAGAAGCTAGGAGGCTGATTGAGAACTTGGTGTCTAGCTATAACACCAAAAATGTAGATCTGGATAGGATGAAGATGAAGTTAGATGGAAACATGGATGGAAGAGAAATTGATGAAGTTAAAACCAAGTTGGATTCAATTAACAATATCCTTGTGAATAAGAAACATGTTCATTTTGCTGTAGAGGTTAAAACCTTGGAACCAACTGAAGAAAAGGATGTGAATTATGCCAATGGTACTCGTTTTTAGAGTTACAATAAAAGGTCACAATCTCATAAATCTTTTTAGAGTAACGTCAGCTTCACCAAGAACTATGGTTCTTCTACCTATCAAAATCCTCCTGCAATAACTAACGAGAGTAGGATGGCTGGTATGCTGGAACAGATCCTAGAAACACAACAGAAATATAGTGTAGAGTTCAATAAAAAGTTGGAATCTGTACACTGAGTTGAATGAAAAGTTTGAATCTCTAAACAGTCTTATCAAGAAGTTGGATGTTCAGGTTGCATAGACTGATGAGGCTATTAAGAGGCAAGAAAGGATGCTTCGTGAAAGATCAGAAACAAACCTTAGACACTTTGTCAACGTTATTATAGTATAGGGTGATGAACAACATGGATCTGGAGAGTCAAATGAGCGGAACGAAGGTTACTTTGTTGTCAGAGATCAATTTCAATCGACACTCCCAACTGGTGTCGATCAAAACCTACTGGAAATCATAGATCTTTGGTTTTTGTCAGACCAAAATCCACAATACCTTTATCACTGAATACTTGAAGCTGAAGCTCAGTGTCAATCGACAACAAATGGGAAAAGCCACATATTCCGATTCAACCTTGATCAACAACAAGGTGTTGACACTAGAGAATGGTGACGATTGATACTCGTCTAGTGTTCATCGATACTAGATGGAATTTTTACCAGCGGTTACGTCAATGTCGATTTAAGAGAATGTCCACAAGCCCATTGTACCTTCTCCTACAGTGCCAAAGCATTTTAAACAGCCCATTAGTGCAAAAGAGTTGGCTCGATTTCACAAAAGAGCGAAAAATGATTTATGAAAGTGTTTCTTTGAAGATGCTTATGATGAATTCCACTTCCATCAGTTCTTCAAGAACACTAGAGAGACCATGGAAGAGATTAATGCACTATATGATGAGGCTAGAAGAGTAGCTACGGGAATCAAGAAGTTGAATTTCAGGAGTTGAATTTCTTGATGCTCTCGCCGATACAAGGTCTACAAGCATCATGTCTATGGACACTGATGAGAAACTAGAACTTTCCATAGAAGCCCCTAAGGTTAAACTGACTTTTGCAGACTTCTCCTCCAAAACGCCAGATGGTGTTGACAACAACCTAGAAGTGAGAGTTGAGAACTTCATTGCTCCTATTGAATTTAATGTATTGCAGATGGGAAGTCCATCTATGTTTCTTCTTCTTGGAATAGATGTTTTAGCTACAGTGGATGCAATAGTTGACATGCAAAAGAACATAATATCATTTGCAAACATCGATACACAACATTGTGCCACAAAACAGAGGTATTCATATAGCTTATTACATAGAGATATATGATGATCTTTTGAATGTAGTTATCGCTCAGTTAGACTTAAGTGATAAATTCGATGTCAAAGAAGCCATAATTAATGCATATGTCTGGGAAAAGGTAAGAAGAAGAAGATGAAGAGGAAAATGATCAAGGGCGATCCTCACTTGACATTGGTTCCTCATATCTGTCAGATGGTATGATTGATATAAGGTGCGCAACAAAGGTTATTCACAGCAATGTGCTAAGGTTCGAACTGCTTTCACTTCTAAGCTGAAGGAAAAAAGAGAGAATGTTGTGAAGGGTTTCATGAGTAGTATGAACAAGTTCAAGATATTGGATAATGAGAATTTTTGGGGAAAATTACTATTCTCATCCAGATTGAAAATTGCCTTCAAAGTGAGATAATGACTTCAAGTAAGTGTTTGGTGGGAGGGAACTCACTGAAAAAATCTTGTTGTGTAGAAGGCAGTGTCGATCGACATAACCGTGGTGGCGGTCGACACCCAGTCCGAGTACAAGTATGTTTTCTTATTTTCTAATTTTACATAGTTTTCTTTGTTTATTTTGCCAACTTCGAACTGTATAACACTAGGGACAATGTTATTTAATTCTGAAGAAGGTAGTTGCAGATATTGTGTTCTATTTTGAGTGTCAGTTGTATTGTTTTATTGAGCCAAATAGAATTAGTTGAAAATTATGAGTTTTTCTTAGAACTAATCAGCTGACCGTTTACCTAACACCATTCTTTTCAGCTATAAATTGCAGATTGAATGACATGGAAAAAGCTAAAGTGAAATTAATCTGTCAACATTCATGCTTGTGAGAGTGTCTAAATGATCCAAATTATGTCTTCCAACATTAAACTACTTGAATCTCTTATCTTGGGGCTTGGTATACACTAGATCGGATTCCTCGTTCATGTCCAAAAGACTAGTATGTGTGAGTATGGTTTTCTTCTCTCTTCCTTCAATAAAATTGAGAAATGAAAAAAAAAATCAAATGGATAAATGTCAAATAACATCGAATCAGGTGCTAGTGGCAACCACCATTAATGCTTGCATCATGGACGTCTATCCAGGAAACTCAATCGATAGAAAATAAAATGATACCTTGCAACGTAGGAAAAATACGATTGAGTGAAGAGAGAAAAGAGAGAGAGGGAATGAATCAGATTAAGACTGTCTGTGTGATCAGAAACCTAAATGGGTAAGAGTCAATATGTTCTTTGATCAATATCCCTCGATGAGATTGCACCTTAATCTCTAAAATGAGCCAGTAATGGTGGTCGTGGATGTGAACTAGGAATGGTTAGCTTTCTAAGTTGATGTCGAGTACATGGAAATACCTTGCAAGATTGGTACCATTTGATGTGGCTTGCAACATGTAATGGTGAAAGTGATGGTTCTGAAGGATATGTGAGTTCCTGCATTTTTAAACCTCTTTCACAATTAAGTCTCTATTTTGCTTGAGGCCAAGCAAAAGCTAAATTTTGGGGAATTGATATATCATGGTGTTTACTGGTTTTCAACCATGGAATAAGTCCTACTTTAATGTTTATACTATATATTTGAAACTATTTTAAAGGTTTAGATAAGTTCTGGAACATTTTGGAGATTTTGAAGAACTTTGGATCATGAAGAGAACTAATGCTAAAAATTCTATGGCGAACTTTATGCCTAGTGTCGATCGACACCATGGAGGGTATCGGTCGACACTCACTCTGACCAATGTAACCAACGTTCTTTAATGATGTTTCAAAAAATTGCAAAAAAACTCATTTTTTAATATTTGCACAAGAGTCACTGAACGTGTTTTTCTACATATATTATCTGTCGTTAAGCCATTGTTTGGTGACACTTTGTTTTCTATCTTTGAGATCTTTTGGAGATACAAGCCATGACTCATTCATAGATTGATTTCAAACTCTAGTATCTATTACTTTTGTCTTAATGTAATTTATTCAGATTATGATTTATGTTTCATTGATAATGTCTCAGTAATTCCACATGTTAGATGGGAATTTAAAGATTATAAATTGCTAGAATAAATTGTTAGGGCTATATTATTCTTCTTCATTTTGATTGTTTTTAATGCTAAATTTGGATTGATAAGCTGAAATCTAGAACTTATGATAATTAGTAGACACAAGGGTGTTACTGATTGCAAGAATTAATCTTTCATGATCTATACACCTATTGGCAAAGAGATTTGTTTGAGGGATTTAGTGAACTTATAAAACATGTTGTTAAACTTTGTCTTAGTTTTATGAATTTTCAAAGATATTTGTAACTATAGGAACTACACATAGATAATCTATGCAACAAAAGTTGATTTATTTATGTATTGTGATTTGAATTCTAGAACTGATCTTAATGAAACTTTGAACGATACGTTTGTTTGCAAATCTGAATTACTTGATTAATTTCCTTAGTGTCTTTCCCAACTGATTTGCATCTGTTTAATTTACTGCTATTTATCGCTTTCTTACTCTTGATCTATCTTAATCTGAAACCATAAGTTTATTGAGCGAATTCAATCTATGAGGATTCGATCAGTAATTACTATATCTCTAAACTTATAAAGTATCTTAAGAATAAATTTGAGCATATATCATGCATTCGTAATTTTTTTTTTTTTATATATGTAAGAATGTAAAAATACACAAATTAACACGTATTCAACTGTCATATATAATAGATTTTAGACCACCAATTTAATTAACAGAATCATATTAGATTCTTTATAATATTGATAAAAACTAATAAATTCTATGACATAAATTTTTTCATCCTTGCCAATATCCCCTATATATTAAGATGGAAACATTTTTAATGAATAACCTTTAAAGTGTAAACTATTCACAAGAATGTCATTATGCTGATATGTCAACACAAGAAAGCTTCTCACACTTTCATTTTAAATAATTCTTCTCTTACTAGAAATAGGACCACATTAATTTAAAATCATTTATATTAATCAACGATACTAAATATTATAATTCAACTCCTAAAACTTTTATATAATATAAATAATTAAATATTTTTGTTGATTCGACATGTATTATCACGTTTGTAAATCAATGTTTTATCATATAGTTTTTTTTTCTCATAGGCCGTGATTTTCAGAGTTAAGTATTCGAGAACATCCATCTATCTTATTAAAACTGTAGTACATTTTGTATTGTTTGGAAACATGAATAGTAATTTTAAAAGAGAGTTTTGTTTGGAAACAAAGATAGTATTGTTCTTTCATTAATGTTTTTTTAGTAATTTCATTAACAGAAAGCCCAAAATATTTCAATTGTATATACAATTTATATAATAAATCCATAAATATATCATTAAATCAATAGCTAGGCCCAAAATACTTCAATGTGTGTGATTAAACAGATTTATTTTTAAAAAAAATAATCGTTAACATAAATATGTAATATACATATACATTTATATGTATATATATTTCTCAAGTTGTTATAATAACTATATTTTACATTAATTATTTTAAAGATGTTTTCTATTAATTTAAATATGTTATATACAAACATAAAAATTGTAGTAATTTAGACAACTATATTAATTTGTTCGTTATACAATTTTTCTTATTTCAACATAATATAAGATTATATAGTATTTATATGATCCAATTGAATATTACATAAATTTCTTCTCTAATAGATCAAACAATAATACAATATGAACATTTTCAAACATATACAAACATATATAAAACAAACACAATTATATATGTTATATATTACAATTTACGATAACACTCATGCGGGTGTTAGACATAGTCATCTAAATAATCATCGACTACAATTTGGTTTTTCTAAATGTTGGGGTTTAAAATGGTTTTACATCCGAATATTATGAGTTTGCAGACGGTGTCGAGTAAAATCATTCAAGGTCCGGATAGGTTTGTAGAAACCTAAAAATATCTAAAAACTGTCGGTTTACAAATATCATTAAATATTTTTTTTAAAAAGGTAAAAATCAAAAACCCTCGCTTTCCAAGCGCGAATCAAAATCTAGTTATCTCTTATATATTAGTCATGAAGTATTACAACATGTTTTGGTAGCCACATGTCATCACTATGATGATTCTTAGAAAAATAGTTTTGGTCAATCTAAACATACATTATATTTTTTATTAAACTAACTACCAAATTAATTATTAGTGTATAAAAAAATATTTTCATTATTTCCTTAGAAAAAAAACTACGGAATTACCTAATATAGTTAACAAATATATGAAATTAATGATTTTAAATAATAAAGATTTGATAACTTTTTTGTATCCTCCATCACTTTTTCTTATCTTCTTATAAAAAATTAAACAATCACATTAAGCATATAATCACATTAAGCATATAATAAAAAAAATTGTATTTTTTATATGCTATAGTTTGATTTTTTTTAAACGATTATTAATTGCTAAAACTGTTAAAATCCCCACTAAAATTTTTTTTATCAATAGTTTAACTTTTTATTATAACAAAATACAAATAATCATAAAATCATACAAATATAAAGTCTCATTTAATATATATTCAGATTAAATATAGGGAAATTTTCAAAAATATCACTTTTCTTGTAACAATTTTCATGTTTACCTTAACCACTTTTACTCTTATTTTTTAAGAGGAAAAAACATACTTATAACCCTTGGGTTAATTAATCTTATACTTAGGGTTTAGAATTGAGGGGTGAGATAGGGTGGGGTAGGGTTTAGAAATGTAAAATTTAGGATTCTAATTAAATTTTTTTTAAAATGCCTCTAAAAAATGGTATTTATGAAAATGTATCTTTAATAAAGGTAAAAATAAAAAAATGGTACCAATAATGTGGTAAACATGAAAATTCCCCTTAAATATATATATATATATATTTCAATATCATTTAAATTAAAATATACATATCATATATAAAATACATAAACATGTTAATTTCAAAATTTGCATTGAATAGGAAGCTTCAAATACTAAATATATATATTAATAAAATAATATTTTTGTTACAGAAAATGTAAAAATGTTAATACAATCATATGAGGACGAAGCCTCAATTAATAAATATTCATATTAATATACTATATATCTATGTCAATATCATTTATTTTAATTATATATCATATAAATAAATAAATGATTATTTTTATTTTTTACCAACAAAATTTATTGTAAATAAAAGAGAGATTTTTTTATTTATGTGATTGCTTCAATTTAATTATATACGTAATAGTTACTTGCTTCTCAGTTATTCAATATATTTATTATTGCATAATACATAAATGAACACAACATAAATCATAATATGTATAAAAAATTTTAAACACAATTAATGTCCATTCTGCACAAGTGCAGATATCAAATGTTAATTGATCAAATCATTTCAAAAATATAATTTTTATATCAAAGGAAATGGTGAATTATAACATTCAGATATTATTATTGAAACTCAATGTAAATTAAAAAGACCTAAAAAAAATATCAACAAACATGAACCTACCTCATCAACCTTATATTGACGGTCATTGACTATATGTTTAAAGATTTATGACATGATGGCTAAACGATCATAGATAGTATTCAAAGATTATTGATATATAAATTTTACCACACATGCACGCGGATAATCACTTAGTTATTATTCTTCTTGGAGACACTTATTCTTGTATATTAACCTAAATGTCGACATTATATATGTTCCTAAAAGCAACCGGACAGCGTTAGTATCAACCAACAAAGTTACCGAACAAACGTTAGTACCTTTTAGTATCAATCATAGAGAACAAATGGGAATATAGAAATACGAGCATCGAATATCTGAAATTGGTTCCAAGTTTGAAAATTTCAACTAGTTTCTCCAACCAAAATGAATAAGAAAAGGAAAAAAAATCACTAAAGAAGAACAAGAAACAAATAATTAATTGGGTCGTTTACAAAATAATTGAACAATGATATGCCATCTTTCTTCACGAACTAATAAGAAAAAAATATAGCAAGCTGTTCGTTGACATTTGATGCACGTTTCACGATGGTTTGGCGCAGACATGCTTCCACGATTACTGAGATGCAAGCCAAACAAATAGAAAAATGTCAAAACCTCAGAGCCTATATAAAGGCATGCACACAAGTAATGTAGAACCATAAAACAAAAACAAAAACAAAAACCAAGGCAGTGAAGTGTTGGAGAAGTAATCAAACTACGAATGACATCTTCTCCCGGGATGGGGCGCTCAGCCCATCTCGTTTATGCTCTTGGTTTTGTTATCATGGCAACAATGGTTGCTGCATCTTATGAACCCTACACTTATAGCTCTCCACCACCACCAATGTACAATTCCCCTGAACCGAAAGTTGACTACAAGTCTCCACCACCTCCTTACGTATACAGTTCTCCTCCACCTCCACCATACTATTCGCCATCTCCTAAAGTGGATTATAAATCTCCACCACCTCCTTATGTCTACAGTTCTCCACCACCACCGCCATACTACTCACCTTCTCCAAAAGTGGATTACAAATCTCCACCACCTCCTTACGTCTATAGCTCTCCACCACCACCACCATATTACTCACCTTCACCAAAAGTGGACTACAAATCTCCACCACCTCCTTACGTCTACAGCTCCCCACCACCACCTCCATATGTATACAGTTCTCCACCTCCACCACCATACTATTCACCTTCTCCTAAAGTAGACTACAAGTCTCCACCACCTCCTTACGTCTATAGCTCTCCTCCACCACCCCCTTACATTTACAACTCACCACCACCACCCCCATACTATTCACCTTCTCCTAAAGTTGATTACAAATCTCCTCCACCACCTTACGTCTATACGTCTCCACCACCACCATACTATTCACCTTCTCCAAAACCCGCATACAAATCTCCACCACCTCCATACGTTTACAACTCTCCACCACCACCATATTACTCGCCTTCTCCCAAGGTTGATTACAAATCTCCACCACCTCCTTACGTCTACAGCTCTCCACCACCCCCATATTACTCACCTTCACCTAAACCAATATACAAATCTCCACCCCCACCATATGTCTACAGCTCCCCGCCACCACCATACTACTCGCCCTCACCCAAACCCACATACAAATCTCCACCCCCACCATACGTCTACAGCTCCCCACCACCACCTTATTACTCTCCTTCACCCAAACCATCATACAAATCTCCACCACCTCCATACGTATACAACTCTCCACCACCACCATACTACTCTCCTTCTCCTAAACCCACATACAAATCTCCACCACCACCGTATGTCTACAGCTCTCCACCACCACCATACTACTCGCCTTCACCAAAACCGGCTTACAAATCTCCACCACCACCGTATATGTATAGCTCTCCCCCACCACCATATTACTCGCCTTCACCCAAGCCCGTATACAAATCTCCACCACCACCATACGTCTACAGCTCCCCACCCCCACCTTATTATTCCCCATCACCTAAACCCGCCTACAAATCTCCACCACCTCCATATGTCTACAGCTCTCCACCCCCACCATACTACTCTCCTTCTCCTAAACATGCATACAAATCTCCTCCACCACCATATGTGTACAGTTCTCCTCCACCACCATACTATTCACCTTCCCCCAAACACGCATACAAATCACCACCACCACCATATGTCTACAGTTCTCCCCCACCACCATATTACTCTCCTTCTCCCAAGCCTGCATACAAATCTCCACCACCACCATATGTCTACAGCTCCCCACCTCCACCTTATTACTCTCCTTCACCAAAAACTACATACAAATCTCCACCACCACCATATGTTTACAACTCTCCACCACCACCATACTATTCACCATCACCTAAGGTTGTCTACAAATCTCCACCACACCCACATGTTTGTGTCTGTCCACCTCCTCCTCCATGTTACTCTCCTTTTCCAAAGGTTGTGTACAAATCTCCTCCACCACCATATGTTTACCATTCTCCACCTCCCCCACCTTATTACTCGCCTTCACCTAAACATGCATACAAATCCCCACCACCACCGTACGTCTACAATTCTCCACCACCACCATACTATTCGCCTACTCCTAAGCCTGCATACAAATCTCCTCCACCACCATACGTTTACAGCTCCCCACCACCACCATATTACTCTCCTTCCCCTAAGCTCACATACAAATCTCCTCCACCCCCGTATGTCTATAGCTCTCCACCTCCACCACCGTATTACTCCCCTTCTCCAAAGGTTGAATACAAATCTCCTCCACCACCATATGTCTACAGCTCTCCACCTCCACCACCATATTACTCTCCTTCTCCAAAGGTTGAATACAAATCTCCTCCACCACCATATGTCTACATCTCTCCACCCCCACCACCATATTACTCTCCTTCTCCAAAGGTTGAATACAAATCTCCTCCACCACCGTATGTTTACAGCTCGCCACCCCCACCACCATATTACTCTCCTTCACCAAAGGTTGAATACAAATCTCCTCCACCACCGTATGTTTACAGTTCTCCACCCCCACCACCGTATTACTCTCCTTCTCCAAAGGTTGAGTACAAATCTCCTCCACCACCATACGTCTACAGCTCTCCACCCCCACCACCATATTACTCTCCTTCTCCAAAGGTTGAGTACAAATCTCCTCCACCACCATACGTCTACAGCTCTCCTCCACCACCACCATATTACTCTCCTTCTCCAAAGGTTGAGTACAAATCTCCTCCACCACCATACGTCTACAGCTCTCCACCTCCACCACCATATTACTCTCCTTCTCCAAAGGTTGAGTACAAATCTCCTCCACCACCATATGTCTATAGCTCTCCACCCCCACCACCGTATTACTCCCCTTCCCCAAAGGTTGAATACAAATCTCCTCCACCACCATATGTTTACAGCTCTCCACCTCCCCCACCGTATTACTCTCCTTCTCCAAAGGTTGAGTACAAATCTCCTCCACCACCTTATGTCTACAGTTCACCACCTCCACCAGCGTATTACTCTCCATCACCAAAGGTTGACTACAAATCGCCTCCTCCACCATATGTCTACACATCTCCACCACCACCACCAACATACTCTCCATCTCCAAATACTGAATACAAATCTCCTCCCCCGCCTTCATATTATTAAACTCGTTCTACATAACTCATAAATAAGATACCAAGTCTCATCTGATGTTCTATGTTCTTATTTTTCGTGTGCCTAGTCCTTTATAATTTTCAAGTTTCGGATGAATTCTTTGGCTATGAAATTTCATTTAAATTCATGTTTCCATCGTCTATTCTATGCACTATGTTCTTGTCTTTAATTCATATATAAGTTTGTTGCAATTCTATACATCATGTTCTTCACCTTATTGGTTGGGATAGTTATGATACCAATTGACAATTGAGTAGTGAACCAAAATTCCTTATATCTATTATTTGGAAAACATTTTTAGTTAATAATATTATTATGTTGTTCTTTTTGGATTGCTCATCGTTATATTGATTTTAATTATATTTTTAGATTAATAGTTTTAAAATCTAAGAAATAACACAATGTTCTATTATAAAAAAAAAACATACAAATTGATATTTGATGTCCAATCCAGAAATGTATATTTAGTTTACTAAAATTGGTTTATTTTATGATAAAACTAAGTCCGAAAAATATCAAAATTATTTTGACGGGAAGATTTAGTTTATTAATTACAATAAGTAAAATTCACATGACTTTTTTAATGAAAAATCTCAAAATAAGTAAGATTTGGTTTACACATGTGTTAATATTTGAATTATAGATACCATAATTGTGTAAATTATGATTCAATTACACATTTATTATTCTACTAAAGTTGACTACAAATCTCCTCAAGCCACCTTATTTCTACAGCTCTCCACCCCCACAACCGTATTACTTTCCTTCCTCGAACGCTGAATAGAAATCTCCTCTACTACAGTACTACTAAATGTCTACAACTCTCCATCTCCACTATATTACTCTTTTTTCTAAAGCGAGTACAAATCTCTTCCACCACTATATATAGGCATGGCCGCATGGGCATTCGGATAGGGCATGACCCAATCAAATCTGAATCTTTCGGATAAATAAATTATATATCCAATAGATACTTAGTATATTTTGATTTGGGTTTCAGGTTGGACACTCCGGTTTCAGGTCGATTCCGAGAAACCGTTTATTTTGTAAATTATTAGCGATGGGGTACACGATGTCTCAGTGCAAGACAAGACAACTCTTCGCTTTAGAGACTCCTGCTCAAGTTGATGTCTCTGCAAAACTTTGCTGTTCAAGAGACTGACGTGAATACAAATGTTTCAAACACGGCAACGCTGCATGCGGTGGTAAGAAACTCATCATCAGGAATCACAGCAGAACCAGCTGAGCTGAACCAAAACCAAGTATACAACAATAAGCCCTAAATTTTAGTAAAGCGTGCAAATCAATATACATATATAGAAGTGTTTTACAATTTAGAAGTTTTTTTTATTTCTACAAAAAATGTTAGTTTATTTCATTTTACCACGTGATCCATCGGCCGGTGATTGTTGACTCACCCAGTCATATCTGTTGCCCTGAATTGAAATAGGTTATTTTGTCTATTTCTGTTTAATTACTTCTTTGTCTTTTACGTTGTCCTTATACCGATGATCATTTCTTATTGAATTCACCGATACGTATTTTTCCTAGCATGCTTATTCTTATTTTAATATTATCACTTGTTTTTAACGTGGTAATGGCAACATGGGAAGATAAAATATAGGATAGAAGTTGAAGAATTCACCACAACTGTCAACCATTTGTTTTTATCATTACTCATATTATAATAAAATAAAGGATAAAAATTAGATTCACAAGACCAAACGATAACGAACATCCCTATAGTAGAAAACTTATGCATTCGCCACTACTGTTTATTGTCATTTTCTACAGACCAGAATATTATAATTTGGAGGTTTTTGTTTTCCTGCATGCAAAACATTTTTGTATACCCAAGACGTGATAGTCTAGTGGTAGTTCCTTGGCCGAGAGGTCAGGGGTTCAAACTTTCTAGACCACGATTTGGGGAGGTGTGTCCAGGGCCGTAAAAGGTACAGACAAAGGCTGGCACCGGGCCTAGGTGGTGGGGCGTAAGCCCAACACCTGGTTAATCCAAAAAAAAAAAAAAAAAAAAAAAAAAACATTTTTGTATACTTATTTCAAAGTTACAATTTTTTTTTGCTTTAACAAGCGTCTATCCCAAAAAGTTACGTTATTAAATAATAAGCCCTCCAATTCATAATGAATTCTTTATTCCTAAAGTGACAAGTTGAAGCAAATAAAATAAACGTTGCCGCGTAACGAAATATCACTGAGCTCCGGCTATAAATAGTGGAGTAGAGATCATCTATTTACATAAAGCAAATAAAATTGCATTTATTTTCAATATCACTCTCTATAGGCCTATAGCCTTTGTTATCAAAAGCACCTCCCAAAGGTCCGTCTACATACTAAATATTTAGTGCTTGTTCTATAGATTCGGTTGACCATAATGCTGATCTATGTTTCTGTTTCACTTCTCTGAATGAAACCTTCATTACAAAGTCATTGTTCTCAACAAAAAAAATTAAATCATCTAAATCTATTTCGATTCTGGTCGCATTAATGCATGTTTATGGTGTTATAGTTCTCCAAAACGTTTTCTAGTATGTTTTTATCTAAAGTCATTTCTTGTTTAGGAAGGAAAAGAAATGTCGACAGAGTCGTATGAAGATGCTCTTAAAAGACTAGGAGAACTTCTCAGGTATACACACACTCTCTTTCTCTCGCAAAGCAGATATGATGTTTTGAATATTACAGTTTGTGGAATGATCATTTTGGCCCCCATATATACCGATAATAGTTTGTCTTGTTTGATGTAAAAACGTTAAATTATAAATATGCAGTAAGAAATCGGATTTGGGGAAAGTGGCGGCCTCAAAGATCAAGAAGTTAACGGTTGAGCTAGAGGAACTTGATTCCAACAAGTCATCAGATGCAGTAGAACGAATCAAATCCGGATTTATCCATTTCAAGGCTCACAAGTATCTGTACGTTTACTTCCTTATTCATTATGGATCCGTCCTTTTCAATGTACTCTTAAAATGGCTAAAAATCCACTTTTCTCCAACATTTATAATAATAGTATTGCGTATAAAGTTGAATACTTAGTTTAATCTAGTTACTTAATCAAAAGGGCATAAGACAAAAATTATTTACTTTTAAGTTTTGTGGATGTTTTTAAACGTGTTCTTGGTTAAATAAAAGCTTGAGTCTTGAATTTGATGATTAATGCTTATTATAATTTATGGATTGGTTTCATCAATTTTCAGGAAGAAGCCTTCTTTGTTCAACGCACTTGCCAAAGGCCAGAGCCCCAAGGTTTCGATTTTGCCAACCTCTTTTTATTCGCTTTTATTATCCTTATAGTGGCTTTCTTTTTCGTATTATTTCACCCTACTTGCCCCAAAAGGGTATGAAAGAGAAGAAAAGTTTAATCCAATAATGACTGCTGATGATGGTAACTTTATGGGCAACCTACAAATTAAAAAAAACTATAAACCCTAATATTGTAAACTAGGCTTAAGACTACTTGAAAGAGATCCTTTTACCAGTGTGATTTTTCTTTTTTTTGCAGTTTCTGGTGTTTGCTTGTTCGGATTCCCAAGTTAGCCCTACTCAGATCTTGAATTTCAAACCTGGGGAAGCCTTTGTTGTTAGAAACATTGCAAACATGGTGCCACCTTTTGACAAGGTTCGTCCTAACCCAGAAAAAAAAATCTAACTTTTACATGTCCTAATTACAAAACATCACAAGTTGTTGTTAGTGATTAAATAATTAAACTAATAACATTAAGCTTTGTCTTTGGAAACTTGTAGACGCAGCATTCTGGTGTCGGTGCAGCCCTTGAATTTCCAGTCACAGCCCTCAACGTACGTAATTAATTAATTTTTAAAAGATATTTCTCTTGTCTTGCTCATTTGACAGGACATGGTCAGTATAAGATGCTTATTAAAAAAAAAAAAGCTAATTTAACTAAGTTTTAACCCTGAGATAATGTGATGCTGTGCTTATCAGGTGGAGAACATTTTGGTGATTGGTCACAGCCGTTGTGGTGGAATAAAGGCACTCATGTCCATTGAAGATGATGCTGCTCCACCTAAGAAGTAACTAATCTCAAAACGCTAATTTAAATAATATCCTCCAATTGCATGATCAAGCATGAGACAGTTTCTTGGCGAGTGGTTCACTAAACTTTATTGAAATTCTTTATAATTTCAGCGTCTTCATTGATAACTGGGTCAAGATCGGTACACCAGCCAAGAACATGACCAAGCAGGATTTTAAACATCTGAGCTTCAGCGATCAGTGCAGCTACTGCGAGAAGGTACATTTTAAGAAAAAGACACAATCTTTGCTCTGTTTCTATGTCTTACTTGTAGAAACTGATATTGTCCTTGGATTTTTAGGAAGCTGTGAACGTGTCCTTAGGGAATCTGTTGTCATACCCATTTGTGAAAGAAAGAGTGGTGAAGAACAAGCTTGCCATAAGAGGAGCTTACTACGATTTTGTGAAAGGAACATTTGATCTCTGGGAACTTGACTTCAAGACCACCCCTGCTTTTTCCTTTTCTTAAAACATTCCTACTCATGTTTTCTCTCTATGTTTACTACTTTTGTCTCTTCTCTAGTCTCATATGTTCTGTAATGAATAAGCTATAAATAGCATTTTAAGTTTTCCATCTTCATTTGTGTTTAAACACTCTACAAAAACAGATACAGTTTTGACACTTGCTTAATTAGCTTTTTATATAAATAAGCAACTCAAGGGATAGGATATACAACGACCTTCCCCGTGGCATGGTTCGTTTCAAGGTATGAGAAAGCATCAGCCACACGTGAGAATGGGAATGGTCCTTTGGGATCAACCACTGGCTTCACCTTCCCACTCTCAATGTACGGATTCAGTTTCTTCAAAACCTCGCCGTTAGATGTCACAACGAATCTAAAACCAGGAGGAGTGACGGCTCCGGTCAAGGCCACAACTTTCCCTCCTTCTTTAATCACCTTCACTGCCTTATCACACATCCCTTATGACAAAACAAAAAAGTGTTCTTGATTAGTTAGTTGCACAAGAAACTACATTCATGTGTTATGTTGTTTTACTTACCAATGGCGTCAAAGACTACATCGAATTTCTCAGACAAGTCTTCTATGTTCTCCTTAGTATAATCAATAGCTAAATCAGCACCTAAGCTTCTCACCAGCTCTAACTTCCCTGTACTCGCTGTTGCAGCCACCATAGAAGCTCCATAGACGTGCTTGGCAAGCTGTATTCATATACCAAAACGTGAGGAATCAATCAAGAACACCATTGAGAACAGAGTATTGACTTTTACCTGAATCGCAAGGCTTCCTACTCCTCCAGCACCGTTTAGAACAAGAATTGATTTCCCGGCAGAGAACTCTGTCCTGACAAGACCTTCATCAGCGGTTTCTATAGCCAGTGGAAGCCCTGCTGCTTGGACGAAATCGATGTTTTGAGGCTTTAGTGCTAATAGCTTCTCTTCCACGGCTGTGTACTCCGCCAGAGAACCGGATTGCTTAGGACCTTCTAATGCTTTCTCGCTCACGTTTGCGTATACTTCGTCTCCTTCTTTGAAACTTTTCACCGCGCTTCCCACCTTCACCACTACTCCTGCGACGTCGTATCCAGGAACCGTCTGCCTCCAACAAAGAAAATTCAAATAAGGAATCTGAAATCTTCCAAGTACATACCTAAACCATGTTAAATTTACCTAAACCATGTTAAATTTATGTTAGAATTTGTGAAAACCTATGTCTAGATTTTCCATTTTGGTCCCATGAATTTAATTTTGGATTTTTTTTTTTTTTTTTTTGACTAAAAAATTTTGGATTTTTTCCTATTCAAAATTGATATCTTATTATATATTAGACATTATTTGTTTAAACTTCCGATGTTTAACTTAGATTGACATATGTCGAATTAACTCTCCAGATGAAATCTTACCGGGAGAGGCGAATCGGTGGCTTTGAATTTTCCTTGGCGTCTCTTTGCGTCGACGGGATTAAGAGCCGCCGCAACAACTTTGATCAGTACCTGATCATCGTTAACCACTGGAACTGCAATGTTGCTCTCTAGCTTCAGAACATCCACTCCGCCGTACTCACTGTACACCCAGGCCTTCATCTCGCTTGGAATCGAAGCATCCGTTGCGATGTTAACTGCTGCTGAAGCGCTCTGAGAGCTCGCGGAGATCCTCAGCGCTGTCTTGCTGACAGTTTGCACGCCAGATCGGAGTCCTACTCTGTTTAATCGTGAGCCCGACGATTGTGAGGGAAAACAATGACGGGGAAGAGGCGTCTCACGGCGGAGAATGGGAGTTGTGGCGGTGGTTGTTGCAAGCGCAGTGTTCATTTTTTCCAGTGTACCGCTAACTTCACGAAACGGCTTATCTCTTTCGCGTCCTCTGCTTTTTATTCGAATTCAATCACTCCCACGTCTCGTGGCTTCTTCTGATTGGTTACTGTATTTATGTGGTTGTCGTTTTAAATTTTTAATCAAAAAAATTGTGGCGTTTATTTGTCCGAGCCTAGATAACCAGAAACGGCGGTTAGTCCAACCATAGGTGTTGCACGTGTCGTTTTGTTTTATCAATATGAGCCCAAGTTTTAATCGGGCTTGGTGGGTTATTGAACACCGATCCAGTAGTAACGGTTATGAAAATCGAGTCCGAACATTCATCTAGGCACGATGATGATCGATCGTACAACGTAGCACGATCTGTACACGTGGGCGACTGATATTTGATCAATGGCCAAGATTAGATACTGACCGTCCGTTTCCTCACACGCCCATAACTCAAAAGGAAGAAAGCTGCTTCCGGGGACTTTTCATTGGATGTGACGTAAATCAGATCTATCTATTTTTTTTTCTCTCTACCTACGTATAATCCAAAGGTACAGTGAATTTTCCTTAGTTGATGTGTTTTTGCATGACTCTTGTGTCTTGTTGATCAATGTATTACCTAAACTGAATAATACAACATGAGCTATGACTTTGAGACTTTGGATCGTTTGAATTGGTTAGAACCTATGTGATTTTATTTTGTTATTACAGGGATCTTCTTATTGGGAAAATGGCAGACACGAAACCCGGGTTGAGAAAGCCAGCTTTCACAAAGGTTGATCAGCTGCGTCCTGGGACTAGCGGACACAATGTCACCGTTAAGATCGTTAGCACGAAGATGGTGTTACAAAAAGGTCGTCCAGATGGTACTCAGGCTCGCCAGATGCGGATTTCTGAATGCATTGTTGGAGACGAGACTGGAGTTGTCGTCTTCACCGCAAGAAATGACCAAGGTACTTATCTTAATGACTTACATTTGTGTATGTGCTACTAATGCTAGGAATATATATGATCCATGGGCTGGTGAATAATTGAACCGTTACATGTTATCTTGATATATTTGGTTTTGTTAAATTGTTTTTGTGTGTGTAGTGGACTTGATGAAAGAAGGAACCACTGTAACCCTACGCAATGCAAAAATAGACATGTATAAGGGATCAATGAGGCTAGCTGTAGACAAGTGGGGTCGCGTTGAGGTCACAGAGCCTGCGAGCTTCAAAGTGAAAGAAGACACAAACATGTCACTTGTCGAGTATGAGCTCGTCAATGCTGTCGAATGATTTGCAAAAATACATAGATTTTGGGTTTAATTTGCTTTGCTTTGTTAATTATGACTTCAGTTCAGCTTTTGTTTTGCAATTGTCAACATAATTCTTAAGGCTTCTGTGCAATGTTATTGCGTAGAAGCACACATTTGGTACGCTTTAAACCTAACAAAGGCAATAGGTTGTCTGAAGCATATACAATCTAAATGCATCCCGAACATGAGCTTTGACATTTGTGAATCGAATCATCGAGATTGTGTTAACTAGAGAACAATACCGAAATATAGGATGCGATATCACTAGCTCGTGAACGAGCAATCAAATGGCATAAGCATGGCAAGAACAATATAAAATCATCCAAAACCAAGGAAGTGTTTATAGATAAAACATACTGTATATACTATCCTAGCGAGATTTATTTGCTCATGTCAACCAAGATTCTATTAAAATTTGAAGATTTTAATTTTTTTTCCAATAATTGATTAGCTTGGATAACTTGGATATTCTTTTCAAATAATTTAGTTTGGTTCTTTGGATTGAATCATTTCAAAGAATTCGAATAATTTCAGATTAAAATATCTATTTCAAATCCAAACCGTATTGAATCCAATTTTTATTTTTATTTTCATTTATTTTAATTTTATTATTCAAACTAAATTGAGTTAAGACTCCAATGCAAACGGAATCAAACCGAATTTATCATGTTTTTTATGTGGTTCTTATATTTATCTACCAATAAAATTGGACCAAATTGATTATCTGAATGCCACAGAAACTACAAAACCATACAAAAGCATGAAATTATCCAAAACTACCCGCCGTAAATATTTGAAATAGTCTGAAACATCAAGTTAAATCCAAACTTTACTGGATATAGCAAGAATTTTTCTGAAGTGATTTAAAAATATCCAAATTATTCATACTAAACCTGCTAACCCTATGTCAAACATTGAGGTGACGAATCACATCTCAGTGTTTTTAAAGGACCTGCAGTTTGAATCTTCGCTAATTTAGTTAACTCATCATTTGTGTGACTATGGGATATCAACTTAAATTGTATGAAGATAAACTACTACTACCCACTTTCGGGTTCCGTAACCAATACACAATCCTGTAAACTACCTAAAAGTTAGTCAACCAATCTACTTTTCACAACTATACACTACATTATTGTTTATGAATTGGTCTTCGCATAAAGTACTCCAGTTACCAAAAACTTTATAAAGCTAATAAATATGAAACTTTTATTCCATCCACCTTTTATAAAGCAAGATACATACCAATTGCTCAATCTGTTAGAGAATAAACAGAGTCAACCCAAAAAACAAAGTCAACAGGTATATACAATATTAGTATCAATTAGTAAAAGGATCAGAGAAAAAGCATATAAAACCAAGATAATGGTTGCTCACATCACAACAAATCATTTCTTGTGATTACTACTACAAAATAATAATAACGAATACAATAAACAGACTCACCCACCACACCAATTCGACCGTTGCTCACAACGTTCCAACAACAACAAAAAAATCTTATTCTTTTATTACTATTCAAAAACTTGCTTTTAATTATCATCCCCTACCTCCTTCAAAGCACACTTACCGTTGGCTCTCTGCAGCTAAGTAAAAAAAACCCTAAAATTGTTCAAAATCACACCACTTCACTCTTCTTGTCTGAAACCAAATCTAACCAAAACCCATTTTTAGAATTTCTAATCATCTCAATCTCGACAACAATGGCGGCTTTAGCACCTGGAATCCTTCAGAAGCTAATCGACGGTATGAAAACCGGAGTTAAACCGACCCGAGAACACAGAAGCTCTCTCCTACAAGTCACAGACATTGTCCCCATCGACCTCGACGAGAAGAATCTCTTACCCAAACAAGGCTTCTTCATCAAAGTCACCGACTCTTCTCACTCCATCTACGTCAGCCTTCCTTCCGACCAAGATGACGTCGTGTTAAGCAACAAGATGCAGCTTGGTCAGTTCATCTACGTCGACCGGCTTGAGCCAGGGACCCCTGTTCCGGTCGTTCAAGGCGCTAGGCCCATCCCTGGACGGCATCCTCTGCTCGGGACTCCTGAGCCGTTGATGAGCTGTACAAGGCAGAGGAAAGGGTCTTGGGGTCTGAACGGTGACGTTTTGGTCTTAAAGCCTGGGCCTTTGGATTTTGACCAGTGTACTCCGGCGAAGCAGAGGGTGGTGACGAGAGGGAGGTCACCAGGTGGTGTTAGGTGTTCTTATGGAGGAGGGGTTTTGAGAGGAGAGAGCCCTGGTTCGGTGATGAGGAAGAGCTGTGTTGTTCCATCGAGTTCGAAGTTTCCGAGGAGTAGAAGTGTTTGCGATAGAGAGACGGCGAAGAGCTCTGTTTCTTTTGCTCTTTTTAGTCCTTTTAAATCCTCTGTAGGTGGTGCATTTTGTTCTTGAGTTTCTCTTCTTGGCTTATGCTTAAAGAGAGAGTTGTTGTTTTTTTTGCAGGCGAAGAAAAGCAACTCACCGCCTCCGAGTGTACGCACTAGACGAGCAGCCGCAGCAGCTGCTTTAGTGGAGGATGAAAGAGATGCTCCAAAGTTTACTTCGAAATTGGCTTCTCCTAAGTATAGTAAGCTGGAAAAACAAGAGAAAAGTTCGAGTCTAACAGGAAGACTCAGCACACTGAGCAAGGTGATTCAGTTCTCCTCTTTGCACAATCATGATTCAGTGGTTATAGTTTAAGAATGACAAACTCTATGTGGCGGCATTTTACCTCTTTTTAAGAATGTTATGGTGATACTGAGAGATTTCCTTTGATGTGCACAGGAAGCTATGCAGCAGCGAGAGGCGGCTCAGAAGATAGCTCTTCAGGCATTGAGAGAAGCTACAGTTACTGAAACAGTTGTTCGTCATCTCAAGTACACAACTGAAACTCTTTTTGTTGTTTTCACAATATGGTTCTTGTGGGGGTTTTGAGTTTGAAAATGTGATTTAACTTCTTGTGAACCTTTCTTGGGAAAGTACAGGACATTAGCAAACCTGAGCAAATCAGCAAAACCTGATTGTCCAGCTGGGTGCTTTGAGAAGTTCTTGGAGTTTCACAAGCAGATATCCGAAACCATAACCGAGATAGCGTCCATTGAAGCAGCTAATGAGAACAAATCTGAGGACGGATCGTCTTCAATACTTAACGAAATCCAGCACAACTCAATTGATCAGGAGAAAACCGCGTCAAAGAGAAGAACTACTGCCCTGAAGCAGCAGCAGAACCATAAGAAACTGAGATCCAACGATGAGAACAAGAACCCATCAGCAGCACCCCCTTCCGGGATAGGAAACACAGTGAAGTTGGCTAAAGAGATAGAGAAAGAAGCTGCAAATTGGTTCATGGAGTTTATAGAGAAGGCTCTAGAGAAAGGAATGAAGAAGTGTAAAGGAACAGGTGATGCAGATGTTAAGAAGGTTCCACAGTCTCTGATTCTCCAAGTTGTAAATTGGGTGGAAGCAGAACAGTCTGCTGATAAAACTAGACGACCGGTCCATTCAAAAGCATCACAAATTACTAGAAAGCTCAGAATCAAAAGGAAGAATCCTTGAATCATACAAATGCAGACACTGAGATTTTTATGTTACCCCACTTCTACTGTGCAAAGGTTTTAGTTTCCACTGCTTATAGAGAAATTCATTCATGGATTCTATTGTTGGTAGTCAGTCAAGTTTAAAAAAAGTGGTTTATTCTCAAATGTCACAAACAAATAAATATCAATAAACGTTTTACAAATTACACATCTTTATGTAACTTCATGTGTAAACGTGTTGAAGATAAATTTATCATCATCAGAATTGCTAATCCTTTATTAACCAACCTCGAAAAATAAGCATAAGTCCCGCTATTAAGGGGAAAGATACCTGGTTTGGTTTGGTTTGGTTTAGAGCCAAGCCGGGTTCTTGATGGCAGTAACAACAGCCTTGACTTGCAAGTAGTTGTTGAGACTGTAGATACCTTTCTCTCTTCCAATGCCACTCATCTTATACCCTCCAAATGGAATTGTGGCATCAAACACATCGAAACAGTTTATCCAAACGCTACCAACCCTGAGCGCTCGCATCAACCGGTTTGCTGTGTCCAGATTACGTGTGAACACTCCAGCAGCTAAACCGTACCTTGAGTTGTTAGCCCTCGCAATCACCTCATCCAGATCCCTACGAAACATCATTATAGCTATGAGTATGGTTTTTTATCAGAATATCTCGACAAAGATGAAATGTTTGGTTTATCGTTAGATGTGTACTTGAATTTAAGTATGGTTTGAACTGGTCCAAAAATCTCGTCTGTTGCTATGAGCATGTCGTCCTGCCAAGTTAATATGGGACCATATAAATGGACTTATCGTTAGAAATGGTGTTTAAGGGAAATGTTCTGTTTACTTACTTTGACGTCTGAGAAGACAGTGGGTTGAATGTAGTAACCCTTGGAACCAAACCGGTCACCTCCAGCTTGTAAGGTGGCTCCATCCTCAACACCATGTTTAATGTACTTCAAGATTTTCTTGAACTGCTCTGAGTCCACCTGTTTATTCCCCCCAACAAGTTAAGAATTTCGTAAAGCTGTTTTGTCTTTCACTGAGAGTATGGTCACGGTTACATCATGTAAGGATTCTCTACCTGGGGACCTTGCTCAATGCCAGACTTGAAGGGATCGCCAACAGCGCGTTTGATTGCACGAGCTTTAGCTTTCTCTACAAACTCATCATACACACGTTCATGTACAAATGTACGAGAGCCAGCACAGCAGCATTGTCCCTGAGAGTTAAGCCAGAGGAGATTATCATGAAGGCACTGGTTCTTAAGATTGTAGATTCATATGTTATCCTGAGTGGAGTTACCTGGTTAAAGAACAAAGCGAAATGAGCAAGCTCAACAGCCTGATCGACATCAGCATCTTCACATACAATGAAGGGTGACTTGCCTCCAAGCTCAAGGGTCACTGCCTTAAGATTGCTTTTTGAAGCCAACTGAAGAATAATCTTTCCAACCTCAGTAGAACCGGTGAAAGCAACCTGCAGTATACATAGGATTTATCTGAAATTCTACAGAATATGTTAAGAAATGTTTTTTCACAAGAAGAAGTTTTCATGGTTTATCTTTGAAACCTTATCAATGTCCATGTGACTAGCTATGGCTGCACCAGCTGTGGAACCAAATCCAGAAACTATATTGACAACCCCTTCCGGAAGTCCAGCCTGACAAAAATATTAAATACTATTTGTAAATGAAAGGCTATAAGCTGGACCAAAGCAAAAAGATCTTACTAATTATTCAAATGGATACAGGGAAGTAAAACAAAGAGTAGATAGTTACCTCGTGAAGTAGTTTTCCAACAAGAAGAGCAGAGAGAGGAGTTTGCTCAGCCGTCTTGAGGACAACAGTGTTTCCACAAGCTAAAGCAGGTCCAAGTTTCCAAGTAAGCATAACAAGAGGGAAGTTCCATGGGATGATCTGTCCAGCGACTCCAATAGGCTCATGGAGTGTCTGCACATGGTGTGAACCATCTCCTGGAACCGTCAATCCATGGATCTTATCTGCCCAACCTGAGAAACTCACCAACACAAACAACTCATCAGATACAAATCATACCACAGTATACATTACTAAGTTTGTCATTTGTTTTCACTCACCAGCATAGTAACGGAACACCCTAGCAAGCATAGGAACTTCAATCTTGGCAGACTGTTCAAAAGGCTTCCCATTGTCCCAAGTCTCAAGAGCAGCAATCTCGTCGTTGTGTTTGTCGACCAAGTCAGCAAAACGAAGCAGTATCTTTGATCTCTCCTGAAAGAAAATGAATCAAACTAAGAGTCATAAACTAGATGTTTTGTGATATCTTACAAACACCAAAAAGGAAACTCGTTTTCGTGTGTGTTTACATAAGCTGTCATTCTAGGCCATGGTCCCTCGTCAAAGGCCTTGCGTGCTGCTAAAACGGCACGGTTCACGTCTTCCACATCACCTTCAGCCACCTGAGCGATGACTTCTCCAGTTCTTGGATCCAAAGTGGGGAAAGTCTTTCCTGCAAACGATCCACATATATTTACAAGTTTCATATCATCACACCGGTGAACAAATTTTTGAAATTTAAGTTCTACGAACTTCCAACTCAAAACCAATTGGTAATGACGAATTGTCTCAAATACTTTTTATATAAATGTGTTGATCCCTTTAAACTTTCCAGGTGAGATCCTAACAAAATATCTGACCTGAGGCTGCATCAACGAACTTTCCACCGATTAAGAGCTGTGTGTGCTCGACTTTCACAGGGGGAGTGATCGTGTCTTCAGCTGCAGAAGCGTGGTTGCTGTATCTGTGAGCTCCTCTGTTAACGTTGGTGTTTTTGCCTGAAAGAAACCAAAAACAAAAACGAGAACCAATCGATTAGTATGTTAATATGATCAACGAGAGACGAAGATCATCAAATCTCTATCGATGCAGAATCCAAGAATCTCGCAGATCACCATCGATCGAAAAAAAAGAAAAACGCAGAGCAAGGATTGTAAAACAAAACAGAATGGTTTCGAGTCTGGATCATTGAGATGTCACATATGAATAAGATCGCATATGTTACGTCACATACAAAAAATGGATCGGATCAGGTACGTGTATATATACCTCTAAGAGCGAACAGAGAAGGCGAGGACATGAAGGAGCGAGAGAGCATTGAAGATATTCTTCTTGACGCCATTGAATCTTACAGTGTCGCTGTGAACGCTCTTCTCTTTTTGTTTCGGTTAGGCTGCACCAGGACGAGTTTATATATGCTTGCTTTCGTTATTTAACCAACAAACATGGAAATAACCATTTTAAAAGAAAACAATACTAGCCCATTTCCACATGTTGACACCAGAGATAGCGAGACACTTGTCAAAATCAGAACAAATATTTGTTTCCAGCACTAATTGTATAGAAATATCATTTTAATTATTGATACTATTGTATTTGCAAGTGGTATTTTTTATCATAGTAGTACAAAAGATTTTTCTTTTTCTTCTAAGAAAAGATAAAGGTATTATTTCCCAATTCTCTTACCGTTTTGAAAATATGATACACTTCCCATAAAAAGGGATTTGAGTGGTTTCCCTACCACCGTAAAAGTATAGGTCATTGTTTTAAGTTATATCGTGATTCCACCAGTAGGCTAAATAAATGGCTTATCAAATGTGATCATGTGCAAATAAACAATTAGATATATCATTATACTATAGTTGGGAAGCATTGTGTGTTAGCATTCAAATCAAAAACAAGTTAAGATAATTTTGCAGAAATTTGAGATTACGGTATTAGTTGCTACTTGTTAGTACATGTTTAATGTGTGTGTAATTGTTAGCCACCTTCATACTAATCATGATTTGTTTGGATTGCAACACTGAGTCACTGACACATAAACAATCTTTCTGGTTTATTATTTATAAGAAAATTATTGGAAGTTTTTTTTATATACCAACTTCTCTATAAAGAGCTTACTATGTCATGCACTTTTTCCCTAAGATTTTTTTCTATTATCCTTTTCGTAAAAGATTCGGCCTAACTAGGACCATATTAGTATAACATCCAATTCAAATGCTTAGTTTGTGCTAGGAACAAACGTATGAAACTGAAACAGCATTATTATGTTTGTTTGTTTTTTTCCTTTTTTGGGGAGGGGGGTCAGTACTTGTTATCAGACTGAATGTTTTATTCAGTGTGACTCTCTAACTTATAGGTCTCCATGTAATCGTAAATCTCTACAAAAAAAAGTATTGCATCTTACTTCTTGCCAGACAAAAATGTATTGCTAGTTGCAAAGTTACAAACATCCAAACAAGAAGGGGCAGGCCCTGTTGCATGATATTTGTTTTTGCGAAAGTTGGGTTCTAAATTGAACCTAGCTTCTCATATAATGGACCAAACCCCTACAATCCAATTGTCACTTAGGATGGTGTAGAGTATAAACCGTGTTGTGGGAAATTATCAGCAAAAACATTACAGAACGAATCATATGTAAAGGATATCAAATAAAAATTATAAAATAAATTATCTTTATAAACTATAGCATTTTGTGACGTAAGAATTGTTTTCTGGTTCTTATATATTTCATGTGTAAATATGAAATAATGTTTAACTGACATAATTTAGTGTGTTTTAATCAAACCATCAACACAAAAAACTTACAAATTGTTTTTTATATGAACAGCGTCCTATGCACGTTTTAGTATATATATATATATATATATATATATATATATATCCACAAATTCATCTTGTTTATTCCTTGTAAATCCATTTTCAATTGATTGTATACACAAAGGTGTAGACGATTGTTCTATCTAATATTAACTAGTATGTAACAATGGAATGTCTTTACACCGTTATAAGAAAGAATCTATTAGGGTTAGTCAAATAAACTGAATCCAAAAATTTGAACTAAATCAAGCAAACAAAATAAATTTGAACTAAATTGGATTTGACAAAAATATCAAATGGATTTTGTTTTACGGTATTTTGGGTTATGGGTTTTATCCGAACCTAACCTGAACTTAAACATTCTAAAAAACTTGTATCATACACAATTTCAATTTCTAATATATATCAAAAATACATTAATATATTATTGAGTAACTACAATAATTAGTTATCACATAATAATTCAAATATTTAGTCTATTATATATTTTTACAATATTAATATTCTTATGTTTGACATTGCATTCGAAGTTTAGTTACGAATAAATTTGTTTTGAAGTTTAAACAATTTTTCAAAGAGTAAATACTATTTTTATTAGTTGTTAATTTTAATTTTCTATGTTTCATTATTTATGATTTTGTTCATAAAAATTTTTGGTTTGTCATGAATCATGATATGTTTAATGTTGTTATATATTGGTCAATATAATAAATCTCATATGGTTGAAAGATGAGTTCTACAAAATTATTTTAAAAGACAACAATATGGATTGAAAAAATTAAATACATAAATTTTTGTAAACGATTGAAAGTATAGTGAATTTAATCAAGTATAAATTAATATTTTTCATAACTAATAACTCGATTAGTATCTGAAACCAAAATTATTTCGGATTCAATCGAATCTTTGACATGTAATTAAATCCGAACCGAATTCAATAAAATCCAAATCAAATTTAATCTGAAATTTTATAATATCCAAATGATGCTGAAATTCATATATTGGAAAATTCAAAACCTGAATGAACCTAAACAAAAACTGGATCAAGACCCCGATTTCCCGGTTCTAAAATCTGTCATCCCTTATTTACTAATCCTTTTACTGTATGGTTTGGTCGAGTAACCATGCGGTTGCACGTGAGACAGCGCGTGGCGTGAACATGTTGAAAGACGAGTGGAGTGTTAGATTCGAACAAAAACAGACATAAAGCCAAAAGTCAAAAGAGAGGGGGAGGGGGGATATATTCGAGGCGCAAAAGCAGAGTGTCCTCCGTCGTATTATCATCACACAATAATTCACCAAATATTTTCTCCTTTCTCGAAATTATAACAATTAAAAAATAATTAAATGAAATTGATATTTTCCGTCACACAGCGAATCTCCACTTCTCCTTATATCTTCCGTTTCACTTCACATCAAAACAACCCTGCAAAAACCCTAATCTCCCTCTCTCTCGTACCTTCTTCTTCGCCGAGCAGAGCATCAGCCATGGATGCCAAAGAAGCCTCCGCCACCGATTTGAAGCGACCGAGAGAAGAGGATGACAACACCGCCGCTTCCATGGAGACAGAGAACGGAGATCAGAAAAAGGAGCCTGCTTGTTTCTCCTCCGTGATTCCTGGGTGGTTCTCCGAGATGAGTCCCATGTGGCCAGGTTGATTCTTCGTTGCTTGTTTTGTTATAAAAGGAGCTCCTTTTTGTTTAAAAAGCTGAGATTTTTAGATGATCTGATGATGATGCAGGAGAGGCACACTCTTTGAAGGTTGAGAAGGTTTTGTTTCAAGGCAAATCAGATTACCAGGATGTCATTGTTTTCCAGGTAACACAACACCCAAAAAGACTGTGACTTTTGCTTAAACTTGCAATCATATCTCTGTTTTATTCCCACTTGTGAGCTTACCCTTGTGTTTGGTTTGTATCTTAGTCTGCGACATATGGTAAAGTTTTGGTTTTGGATGGAGTCATCCAACTTACGGAGAGAGACGAGTGCGCTTATCAGGAGATGATCACTCATCTTCCTTTGTGCTCCATCCCTAACCCAAAGAAGGTTAACTACTTAAAAGACTGTTGCTTTATTACATCTATTTGGAGTGTTAAGTACTTTAGGTTAGCTACAGACTACTGCTTTGGAATGTAATGGAAGGTTATGATGCTCACATTTTTTTTCTTCTCCGGTAAAGTAGGGTGACTAAATCATTACTTGTGGAGAAATAGAGTAAACCAGTATTCATTTTAATCAGATATGAAATTTTTAGATACTAGGCATAAATGGTTACACTTACAGAGTGGTGATAGGAATGTCCACTAGAGAAAAAGGTAGATGATTAACATTTTTAGCTTTTTTGTTGTTCAAACATTGATGGCCTCTTGAGGAAAAAGGTACATTGTCACACGTTCTCTTCTGGCAAAGTTAGAGAACTCAAGTTACTTTATTGGGTAATATAATAATAATAATAATAATAATAATAAGTGAAGTGTTTTTACTAGCTTGAATGATTATCATCATCTAGCTTGTTATTTGATATTGCTTGAGAAAAGGTGGGTAATTTAACTAGTTGAGGTTATGGTTTAATGGAGCAGCTTAAAATGCTGTTTTTGCTTTTAGCCAGAGTGTATCTGATCAGTGGCATTCTTGTTCTTTCCATAGGTGTTGGTCATTGGAGGAGGAGATGGAGGTGTCCTGCGGGAAGTTGCTCGCCATACTTCTGTTGAGCAGATTGACATGTGTGAAATTGATAAAATGGTGGTCGACGTGAGTACTAGTCACATACTTATTACCTTTCCTCCATCTCTGTTTCAATGAATGCTTTGTTATGAGAGTGAACAAACGTTAAAAGATGTATATATCTGTTTGATCTATTTACTCTTCCTTTGAATCTTCAGGTCTCTAAGCAGTTTTTCCCATATGTAGCAATTGGATTCGAGGATCCTCGTGTTAACCTTGTCATTGGGGATGGTAGAGACTACTGCTTTGATCTCTCTATAATTGTCCTTTCTAGAACTAATGGTTGGAGGGTTGTTAATGCAGGTGTTGCTTTCTTGAAGAATGCTGCTGAAGGAACATATGATGCAGTTATTGTTGACTCATCAGATCCAATTGGTACCATCAGACTTTTCATTCAATAACCAGAACAAACCTTGTTGTTATGTTGAGAATCAGCTTTTGATGTTGACAATGCGTTCTGTTTGTGACAGGTCCTGCAAAGGAGTTGTTTGAGAAACCCTTCTTCCAATCAGTGGCTAGAGCTCTTCGACCTGGTGGAGTTGTGTGCACTCAGGCTGAAAGCTTGTGGCTTCACATGGACATCATTGAAGACATTGTTTCCAATTGCCGTGAGATCTTCAAGGGCTCTGTGAACTACGCATGGACCAGTGTTCCAACATACCCGAGGCATGTTTCCTTACCTTGTAACATTCAATCTCTCATTTTTGTGTGATTATAACTTAAAATGAATGTGTAGCATTTCATGGTTTTTTACTGCAGTGGGGTTATCGGATTCATGCTCTGTTCAACTGAAGGGCCTGACGTTGACTTCAAGAACCCTGTGAACCCAATTGATGACAGCTCCAGCAAATCAAATGGACCATTGAAGTTTTACAACGCTGAGGTAAAAACAAAATAAAAACTCTCAGTATACCATTTCATGACTGGACATTCAAATCCTTACCTTATACTCATTTCTTTGGGGTTTCAGATTCATTCAGCTGCGTTCTGCTTGCCTTCTTTCGCCAAGAAGGTAATAGAGTCAAAAGCTATTTGAAAAGGCAAAGAAGTTATCTGGAGGATCGTTTCATTTATCAGAATAAAACCTTTGCACAATTTTTAGAATGTTCTGGTTTGTTTCAAGCATGTTTCTGTGACACCATTGCAAGCAATAACGTCTTCTTTTAGCACAATATCTTTCATTACACATCACATATTAGCAAGGCCTAGAAGTTTACTGCTTTGGCATTTAAGCTGGCAAACCTTTCTCCCCTTTTGCCATATATATAATGACTAGAACCTTTGAATTGATCTCAGCCAAACTATGTTAAGTAACCGAAGGTTTAGTTTGTTATACATCAGCCTTCCTCAGAGACAGTCTTACAATCATGTTAACATACAACACAGGTCAACCATGTAAGCACATTCCCAACACAAATCAAACCTACATAGAGGGCAGTGTACAACTCACTGTATGTAATGTTTGAATGATCGTTAGGGTTTATCACTGTAATAAGCTTCAAGTCTACCACATGAAAGACTTTGATTTGGTCTTCAAGGTTCAAATTAATCTTAGAAATTTTATTTTAGAACTATTAAATTACTTAGCTAAACTATGAACATTTACAATAGGTTAAGATGTTAATGTAGCAAACTCCAATGTAAATACTTTTCTTATTGTCGGATAGAGTAAAGCAAAACGTGTGACAAAAGCAAAAACAATCTCTTATGTAGCGAAACCCTTAGCTTTTGATCCAAGCTCCACATCATCCTTCTTCTCCAAAACCCTAGCTCTACAATCATAGTAACTTACAACACAAGCCACCCATTTAACCACATTCCCAACACAAATCAAACCCACATAGAGACCAGTGTACAAAACTCCATTTTCACTCGAACTCTCACTGCATCTGGAGTATAAACATGGCATCCTAGTCACAATAGCAAAGACCAAGAACATCAACATCATCCAAAGATCACGTATCTCATGTCCTCTTCCATACCAATATGAAAGAGACAGAGCACTGGAACCATAGATGCCTTTTCCATCTTCTTCTTCTTCTAAGACTGAAACAACCAAACCCATGTTCCATCCCGTGCTCCACTTTCCGAACTTGACAGCCAGAACTATGAAGATAGTACCGTGAATCAGAACCACCACCGCGTGGAACAGCACTTCTGCGTGGTGTAAGATTTTGTAATCACGTGATAGAGAAACAACGGAAAAGTAGTTGACT
Organism: Moricandia arvensis; assembly: GCA_905132765.1. NCBI lineage: Eukaryota > Viridiplantae > Streptophyta > Magnoliopsida > Brassicales > Brassicaceae > Moricandia > Moricandia arvensis. Next base: position 71,219 of record CAJHQP010001415.1, on the reverse strand, counting down.
GAATCTGAGAAGAAACCGAAGAACACAGAGGTTGACAAGAGGAGGACATAGAGAGATGTGATCAGACAACCTGCTAATCTGTTCTGACAAATCCTGGCAGCTCTCCGTACCAAATAAAGCATCCCCAACGATTCTTCCTCTGACGTGTAGGCAACGGAAGATGCTGCAACGATCATGGTGGTGGTAAAGAGGTCAAGAAGGGTGTAAGGGAAAAAGTAAAGAAGAGATGTCTGAATCAGCCATGGAATCAGATCATTCTCCGACATATCTTTCTGATCTTGAAGAAAGAAGTAACGGCCAAGATAGAGTTCTTGGGAGAGGAACTGGTAAGTGAGGGAGATGGTGGTTTGGAGGGAGAGCTCGAAAAAGATCAAGAAACAGAACAGTGGGAGAGAGGAGAGGAAGAGGAAGAAAGCGAGATTGTTGTTACTGAAGAGTAGCTTAGCAGCTCGTTTTAGTAGTTCCATGACACTTAGCTTCTCAGACATCTTTGCTCTCTTTCTCAAAGTAGAAGAAGAAGGGTAATCATTAATCACAGATCTGTTGTTTTTAAAAGTGTTGTGGAACATGTAAGTACCAATTAGTCTTCCATTACATTAATGGTCGTTGTCCACCATTGACGTTGACTTCTTGACTTCATCTATAAGTCAGTCATCGTATGTAATGTTCCAATAGTAATGGGAGATTTAAGTAGATAAGCGTCGAGTCTATTATGCAGACGACTTTTGAGTCAAGTTGAATTATTAAACTTTCATTTTGTAGTTAAAATTTGATGTGAATGAGCAAACATCTTGGCCATAGTATATGATTGAACATTGATAGGTCAGACAACAAGAAATTAAAATGTAACGACTTTAATGGCTTAAACCTAGCAAACTCAACTGTAAATAGTTCTTTTATTAAAGTGAGAGTAAAGCAAATGTGTGACAAAGATGTCAAATTTTACTACAAGAGGACAAAGGCAACTGGTTTGATCTCAAACCATATCTCTTATGTAGCAGAAGCCTTAGCTTTTGATCCAATCTCCACATCACCCTTTTTCTCCAAAACCTTAGCTCTACAATCATGGTATAACACTACACAAGCCACCCATTTGATCATATTCCCAACACAAATCAAATCCACTAAGAAATTAGTGTACAAGACTCCATTTCCACTCGAACTCTTACTGCATTAGAGGCATAAACACGTACGGTATCCTCATCACCTCATGGCAAGAGACTTTGTCTTTATGTGTACATACACTGATGTAAAGCAAAGAAAGAGAGGATGAACATGAATATCAAGGATGCCTGTATATTCATGGTTTCGATGTCTTAAGCAATCTTGTGATGTGCTACTACTGAAAAGTGTGATTTTATATTCTTGTTATTATATATACAAAATAAAATAGTTAAGATAAATATAAAGTATGTTGTGTCACCAAATCATTTTAAGGAGGTAATATAGTTAACCATTAATTATCATTTGACTAGTTTTTTTTTTTTTTTTGCTTTACCTAACTTATGTGTATATATATTTTCTTCTTATAGATTATTTAGAACATCTTGCTATATATATATATATATATAGCTTCGGCAAGAGTCAAAGAGTTGAAAAAATAGGAACATTACTAAACAAGATAAGCCTGATTGACCATTGACAATTACCATTCGATCTATAAAGTATGAATATTACAAATTTTATTTTTATTTGAGAAACAAAGTTCCATTCTTAAAATATACTAATTTTATGGCTAGTTAAAAATCCTCTTTACTACTAAATGAGAAGTACATTTGACATGTGGCGTTCACAGAGCCCTTCTCAGCCGAAATAACACGATTCTATTGGTTGATTTTTCGGAAATTCATTTTTGATTTATTTTTCTCATCGACATAACAAAAAAGGGAAACCCTATAAATACTAACCTTATTTTGTTTAATGCATTGAATACTTACTAAAAAAATAAGACAGATTGAATGAGTAGGAAAGTAATTAATATTACTTGCGCAAGAATATTTATATGTTTAATGCATTGAATACTTACTAAAAAAATAAGACCGATTGAAAGAGTAGGAAAGTAATTAATATTACTTGCGCAAGAATATTTATATGTTTAATGCATTGAATACTTACTAAAAAAATAAGACCGATTGAAGGAGTAGGAAAGTAATTAATATTACTTGCGCAAGAATATTATATGTTTAATGCATTGAATACTTACTAAATAAATAAGACAGATTGAAGGAGTAGGAAAGTAATTAATATTACTTGAGCAAGAATATTAATTAATACATGTATTTACTACTATCCTTTACTAAAAATACGGTAAATCATATTGATCACTTGCGCAAGAATATTAATTAATACATAATTTACTACTATCTCTTACTAAAAATACGGTAAATAATATTGATTACTTGCGAAAGTTAAAATCGTATCATATGCATTTAATTTTCTTCTAAAAAAATTAACTATCTTTACTTAAACGGTTCCATAATTTATTTTATGAATATTTGCTTGGCGTCGTTACAAACCTATATGATTCACTTCATATATATAGAGGTCAATGTCGAAGGATTAAATCATAACAAAGGTGAATCTTTTTTTTTCTTTGCGTTGCTTGTTTAGTTCTGTTTACTTGTTTCTGAAGTTTTAGACATGTGTGTTACAGGGGAATGACAGAGGAGAATGGCTTAAGAACTTGAAGTATAGAGTGTTTGGATTGGGAAACAGACAATATGAACATTTTAATAAAGTTTTTAAAATGGAATTTTTTTTTTGTTTCACGCTTACTCCAGTTTCATTGGCTAATATTCGAATTATTTTGTAAATATGTGTTGCAGGTTGCCAAAGTTGTAGATGACGTCCTTGTAGAATAAGGTTTGTTTGTTTCCTTATTTCATTATTCATCTTGATGTGTTTGTATTATAGTTTTCTGACTTGATGAGTTGTTTGTACAGGTGCGCAGCGTCTTGTACGTTAAGTAAATTTTATATTATTTACGTTAAGTAAATTTATATATTACGTTAAGTAATTTATATATATTTAAAATTTATAATAATTTTGATCATTATTTTGATCAAAATCCAAAGAGAACTCAAGAATGATTTATAAAGAAAGAATAACATGCACTCATAATTATAAAGAAAATAGAAAACAAAAAGAGAAAGTACAATATATGAATTGTGAGATATATAGTATCTATGTCAAATTCGTAAATACTAAATTGAAATAATATTATTAATTCGAATTGATGATTCTTTGTTTAAATTGAAATAATATTATTAATTCTATCAAACTGTATTTCGAATATTTATATGTTTAATGCATTGAATACTTACTAAAAATAATACTGATTGAAGGAGTAGGAAAGTAATTAATATTACTTGCGCAAGAATATTTATATGTTCAATGCATTGAATACTTACTAAATAAATAAGACAGATTGAAGGAGTAGGAAAGTAATTAATATTACTTGCGTAAGAATATTAAAAAATATTTTTAAAAACATTTTATTGGTAAAATTTTATGAAAAAATATGTCAATGATTTAGTATTAATACTTTAATATGATTAATTTATATAATATTTCTGTAAAAGGTTTGAATTATTCATAAAGAAACAAACAGCTTCAAAATTTCTAATAATTTTTAAAATGAGAACACCTTTTCATACTCTTCCTATTTAATTTATTTATTTTAATAATGATATCCCTCTATATATTAAAGAAGAATCCCTCCTAAGATTTTGCCTTCACTTTTTGAAGTTATTTACATTGTATGCCACTGCCTTTTCAGATTTTTTTTTATATTTTTGCCAACTATATTTTCGGCCAATCAGAATTCAAAGCAATTCTGATTTTATGATTATTAATTTTCCATTTAACCATATGAATTTAAAGAAATTGTAAGGAAGAAAACATAGTTAATACGATTATCTAAAATATGGTAACTGAATTTGCCTAATTTATGGAATAGTAACTATATGATATTTTAGAAATTATCTTGAGATACGATTCTAAGGAGTATGCCGCAAGTTTACGAAAACCCTATGTCTCAACGTGTTTCCTTATTCTTATTATAATAAGCTCCATTTCTTCCTAAACAAACCACTACCATAAAACAATCTATGGCTTCTAATACACAAATCATAAAATCTGTGGCTTTTATTATAAATTAGTACGATGATTAAGGATTTGAAACCTTGAAACAACACACTTCGTTATCCGGCGAACCCATGGAAATCAGCTGATGAAAATGAAAACTATATGAATATTTTTCACTAAGAAGAGGGTTAGGCTAATTGTTACTTAGTTACTGCCCCATGTGCTAGAAGCTAGAATTAAAATCAGAAACAATATTACTAGAGACAAGGTTTGGATTCCTAGAATGTTTGTCACACCACCTGACACAAAGTTTCCCTTCAGAATGCGTCGAAGACAGTTTTCCATTACATTGGCTTTCGCGATGACCATCAACAAAAGTCAAGGTCAAACACTAGAAATCGTTGGTTTGTTTCTGCCTAGGCCAGAGTTCTCTCATTGTCAGCTCTACGTCGCACTTTCAAGAGTTAAATCGAGAACGGGATTAAAAATCCTAATAACTGGTAAAGAAAAGAAGCCGGAGACGAAACTTTGAATGTTGTCTACAAACAAGTTTTTCAGAATATTTCGTAGCCAAGAGTACTTAATTGTACCATTACTTTTTTCCAATAAATTAAGGAAAATATAGAAACTGTTACAATTATTTGTCTTTTCGATTTCTCAGATGGGTAGTGATGAGTAATAAAATTACATCTTAAACACACATATTAGGATTTTTAATGATGTTGCAATTATACATACACACAATATGTTGCACTCTGATACTGAAGATACTTTCTTCCATCACGTCCATGTAAAATATAGAGTACCAACATTTGCATGTGTCGTTGCTTTACCCCAAACACAGTGGTTTTATGATCTAAAATCCGTGTCTGCCAAAACTCAACCACTATTAAGCCCATAACTGAATCTGTTCATGTCCGCACAAGGTGCGGGCCGGCCACCTAGTTTTACATTAATACATCTTATATGACATTCAGAGCTGAGTCCTGGATGCAGGGCCTTTATAAAAAAGACCTTAGGGACCGAAATTTTATAAATATTGTACTGTAGTATAGTGTTGCTTAATATTTTGGGGTTGGGGTCCATCAATCTTCAAGCCCGGCTCTTGGCGAGAGTGAATAAGTCCATGTTTATCCACGGTCTCTTAAGTTGGGGTTCTTAGCTTAAATTGACTCGTTTTTTGATTTTTTTTTTTTAAAAAAAAAAAATTTGGTTAAGAGACGGCTCTTAAATCTCTTATTTAAGAGACGTCTCTTAAGTTTTCTTAGTTAAAAGTTAAGAAACGGTTCTTAAAAAAATTAATAACCTCTGCTAAGAGACTCCCAATAAACATGCCCTAACAAGTACACAAGCATCACCCAAAGTCTCGTGTCCTCTTCCATAGCTAAGAAGACAGAGATAAAGCATCTGTTCCATAAATGCCTTGACCGTTTTCTTCTAACACGGAAACAACCAAACCCATGTTTCACCCTGCACTCTACTTGAGCAAATAATCAAAATAACAAGTTTGTGTTCAAAAAAAAAAAAATCAAAATAACAAGTATTCTCTTTTTTACAAGTCAAATACAAGTCTTCTTTTTTTGCGCTAGATTTCTATTATTCCTACAAAGCAAGTATCAAGAATATCGAAATTGAAATTGGCAAGTACCCGGTTTGTGTCTAACCCTAGTAAGTACCAATTAGTCTTCCATTACATTAATGTTCGTTGTCCACCATTGACGTTGACTTCATCTATAAGTCAGTCACCGTATGTAATCTTCCAATATATATATTTTTTTTTGTCGGCTACTCATGTCTTTAGACCAAGTGTTGGTTAGGCGATACGTTCCTCCGTGGAATACTTCTTCTTAACCATGTTTGATCTATATGAGAGAATGTAAAACCTTTGTTTCTAGCTTCCTTCGCTAATTGGTCCGTCCGACCATTTTCGCTCCGGAAAATATGAGTTATGTTAAAGTTTACAAAATAGTCTTTAAGGGTATGGAACGCCTCGATCTCCGAGGCAAAAGCTGGTCAATCCAAAGGGTTTGTGGTCATAGACACTAGGTCTGCGTAGTCTGTTTCGATATAGATTGAAGGGATCCTCATGTCTCTCATACATGTGGTTGTCCAAAGAAGTTCATCCATCTCTGCGTGTAGGGCCGAGAGGATCCTATCGCAAGCTCGAAATCCATAGGATTCAGTACCTATGTGATCCTTAAAAAAACACCCTAGACCACTTACTTTACCATTACCGATCCATGAGGCATCGATTTGGCAAGTAGGATTTCAAGTTATCCAAGGGGGTACTGTTTGCTCTCCCAAAGTATGAGGATCATCATGTTCCTCCTCCACTTCATCTTCTTTTTGGTTAGCCTTTTGCCAACTTTCTGCATCTAGGGAGGCTATCTGGAGAGTGTCAATCGGGAAGATGACTTTCCCATTAAAGAGAAGATCATTCCTTGCTTTCCAGATGTACCAGCAGATCCATGGAAAGGTGTCGAATTGTGGCACCAATGGGGTCACCTCTTTTCTCTTCCAAAACAGAAAGTTCATGTTGTATATGGAAGTACTCGGGAAATAACCCGGAAGGGACGGATAGTCCGATAAGGCCCAAACCTGCAGAGCTGGGGGCATTCGAAAAGGAGATGGTTGATCGACTCCACTGGGTCACCACATCTAGGACAACTCCTATCAATATCCAGGTGTCTATAAGTTAGCCTCTCTACCGTCGCTACACAGCCAGAGAGAGCCTGCCACAAAAAGTGTTTCATCTTGCTCGGACTTTTTATTTTTCACACATAGCTCTGTAGGCCTGTGATACTTGGTTCCAAAGTACGATTGTGTATTGGTTGGTTGTGTATTGGTTGTAATTTGGTCGATCTAAGAAGATTTAGTAGTGGGGATTTAGTAGATAAGCTCAGACGACTTTTGAATCAAGTTGAATTATTAAACGGTCATTTGTAGTTAAATTAAATGTGAATGGGCAAAAATGTGGGCCATGGTGTCTTTAAATGACTTGGCCAAGATATGAACATTCATAGGTCAAAGAACATTACATTAAAATGTAAATACTTAAAAGGGGTTAAACCCTGCAAACTCAAAAAAAGTAAATAGTCCTCTTATTGTGTTACAAAGATCCAAGTTTTACTACAGGGAAGGCAAATACAGTCTAACAAAAAGTATGTAGAGGACAAAGGCAATTGGTTTAATTTTTGGTTTGATCTCAAACCACTTCTCTTATGTAGCAAAAGCCTTAACTTTTGATCCAATCTCCACATCACCCTTCTTTTCCAAAACCCTAGTTCTACAATCATAGTATAACACTACACTAGCCACCCATTTGATCATATTCCCAACACAAATCAAACCAACATAGAAACTAGTGTACAAGACTCCATTTCCACTTGAACTCTCACTGCACTTGAGGCATAAACACGGTATCCTCATCGCAAGAGTAAATAACAAGAACACAAGCATCACCCAGAGACCACTCTTCTCGTGTCCTCTTCCATAGTAAGAAGACAGAGCCAAAGCATATGCTCCATAGATGCCTTGACCATCTTTTTCTTCTAACACGGAAACAACCAAACCCATGTTCCACCCTGCACTCCACTTGCTGAACTTAGCCAGCAAAACTATAAAGACAGCACCGTGAAACATAGCCATCACCGAGCCGAACAAGATCCTACTTGGACTTAGATCTTCTCCGAAGCTGCTACTTGTGGTAAAGCTGTCACCATCTTCTCCGATACTAATGTAATAGTAGTATGATTTGTCACCAAGTCCGATCAGAGATATTATATACCAATAGTTCGTTGCTGCAAAGAAGAAACCGAAGAACACAGAAGTTGACAAGAGGAGGATGTAGAGAGAGGTGATCAGACAGCCTCCTATTCTGTTCAGACATATCTTGGCAGATCTCCGGACCAAATGACCGAGCCCTAACGGTTCATCTCCCGACGTGTAGACAAGTGAAGATGCAGAGACTATGGTAGTGGTGGTGAGGAGGTCTAAAAGGCTGTATGGAAACAAGTAGAAGAGAAATGTCTGGAGAAGCAACGAGATCAGGTTCTGTAACAAGGCGTGATCTTGAGGAGCGGTGTAGTAATAACCCCAAAACTTGACTTCTCGAGAGAAGTATTCAGAAGCTACTAAGATAGTGGTTTGGAGGGAGAGCTCAAAGAAGATCAAGAAACAAAAGAGAGGGAGAGAGCAAAGGAAGAGGAAGAGAAGGAGGTTTATGTTACCACAGAGTAGCTCTGTTGCTCGTTTGAGTACATCAATGAACTCGAGATTCTCCTGAAGCTTCATCTCTCTTCTTCCTCGCCACAAGAAGATGGGAGGTAACAGATTTACCAGTTTGTCATGTGTAAATAATGTAGTTGATCTGCAGCTAACGGTCGTTTTCATTGACGATGGCTTCAAAGTTGACGTTGACTTGGTCAACAAGTTTGGCAATACCCACACGCAAGTAAACTTTTAATGGACCAGACCAAGTAAAAAGAACATCATATGAAGGGACGGTGCGGACGAAGAATAGAAAAGTCAAGATTCGTGAATCATGTCATGAGTATGTATATGATAAAGAAACATGTCAGTGGAAAACAAAATCATGATCACAGAAGACTCAGCACCTTTCACAAGCAATAGAAAATGAAGCATCCACAAAGGGTTACATTTGATTTTTAACCTTAACAATTTTACCCCAGAGAAAGATTAATAGTACCAATGGATGCTTGACAAAGATGTTGAAAACTATAGTGACCAAGAAGTGATGTGTAAAACTATTGCCAAGCCGAGACCAAGGTAGAGGAAGGGGCAGGGTGACGAAACAATCTTTCTCATTAGAAGCCAGATCGGGGTAAGGGTGACGAGTAGCAATGCAATCTTAAAAGTAACAACAAGCAAACCTAGCTGATGATGGTCGAGATGATGATGCAGATTGATGGGTTGAAGATGACAAAGCTAAGTTGTGGGAGACTAAGATGCAGCGCAGCTGCCAAGAGATCCCAGTATCTTACCAGAGGTCATACCTCACAAGCAAAAAAGAGTGAAAACACTTGAACCTTTTAGATATGTCACAACAATGAGATCTAAGAAAACTGAATTCAACAAAACACACCAGGACCAGGAACATATATATATATATATATGGACGATATAAGTAATATTGTAGTCAAATAAAGCATGAAAACGACCTTGGAGTTCAAGCACGCTGAAGACAGCAAGCCAAGACGGTCGACAGTAGTCCAAGACAACAAGAACAAGATAGAGAGCCGTTGGAGAACAGCTTGACGAAGAAATCCAAATCACAGAAAAGTCTAATAAGATGCCACTACACCACGAGTTCATGCTCAACAACCAACCCTAGTAGAACTAATAGCATAGTAAAGATATCCTAACAGGCACAGCAACACTCATGGTTCCTTCTTCTTCGGTAAGAGTCTCACACCCTGCAAGACAGTAGGGAAGAGAATATGAGCCACAGACAAAAAATTGGTAAATCAAACTATCAAAGAATTATGATAGAGGAAGTGATGTCGCAGATGTATAGATTGAAGTTCCATATGTCAAGAAGTTCGCTGCTCAAGCGTGTGCTACATAACTAGCCTAAGACTGAATGTAGTATAGAGGTGAGCCTTTTGTGTCAGCTTACATTATCTAACTTTTAGAGGGCTTCACAAAAATGATTAGGCATGGTAGATAATAGGGTTGTTGATCTTGAGGTCTAGAGTTCAGATATATAGTTCATTCATCAAAGTCTATAGGGCGATAAGGCAAAATTGCTTTATTTAAAATGTAATTAGTTAGAGACAATGCCGAAGTTGAGAACGTTTAGATATCAATCATATTAAAGAAACTATGAACTTACCCATTGGCATATGGTGAACGTCGGCCATAGGGAGAGTCTCTGCGGCGAGGAGAGTCACGTCTTGAGCCACGATACGGTGGTGGGGATCTGCTGTAGCTCCTCCCGCGGCGAGGTGGAGGTGGACTTACACTGCGACGCCTTGGAGGAGATCTTCTTCCACGAGGGCTGATGCTCCTGGACAAGATGGATTCCCCAGGAACAAAAATGCATCTCATAAGTGATCATATCATGAATCAAACCTATTCTTTTTTTAGCAACTCGCAGAACTTAAGAGAAACAAGGAACTTTAGCTTACCAACTCCATGGTAAATCCTTATGTTAACCAGAATACTATTTAAGTAGCTTGATAAGAATGTTTTAGTTAAAACTTACCTGCGTGCATAGCCATAATCAGGACTCCTACGACGGCGTGGGCTGGGGCTTCTACGCCTCCCATAGCCTCCTCGACCACGGCGACACTCCCTCGCAAAGTGTCCAGGCTCTCCACACTCATAGCACTTGGAGTCCTCAATACCACCACGACGGCCACCACCTCCACGACCTCCCTTATCTTTGTGAGAAAGCTCCACACGCCACCCATTCTTACCTGAAGAACATGTCTCAGTTGGTAACAAAAAAAAAGTTACAATCTTGCAATAAGATTAAATCAAATTAAAGCAACAAGATACAATCTAAACATGGAGACAAAGACAGCAACTGATAACAAACATATGAGACTAGGAATAATAATAATAATCAGAGACGTTTAATGAGAAGAACACTGACCATCCAGTGCCCTAATTGCATCCAAAGCATCTCTTTCGTCATCGAACTCGAGGAAAGCGTAACCTGGTGGCCTACGAGCTACCCAAACACTGCGATTTGATCTCAATCGTCAAAAATTAGCTAAGTGTCAGCGAACAAAAGTGACTAAAAGTTTAAAAAGCTCAGAGATTTACTTGCGAAGGACGCCAAAGATTCTGAATTCATCTTCAAGTTCTCTTTCGGTGACCCGAGGGTCAAGATTCCCGACATAAACCCTTGTCATGCTGCAAAATCAGACAAATCTGAACGACCAGACAAAATCCAGATAAGAACTGTCAGTTTCAGATACTTGCTGTGATGATATTGAAGCCGAGAATCTAATTATGGTACCTGAGAACGAGGTCTTACGGCGACGTGTAGGAGGATGTATTAAGGGTTCAGACTTGGGAGAGGAAAGAGAGCACGAATGTTTGGGACTGATAAGTTAATTTAATTATAATGAAAAAGTTTACAAGTAAACCCCTTTCTGAAATAAAATTTCATAAGAAGTCTGTTATTTCACAAAAGGAAACACCAAACCCACACTCTAGGAATATTCCATTTGTGTAGTTTAATTTAGTTAGAAATCAAGTTATAATATGAAAATATTGGTAGAATTTACTAACTAAAACTCTTTAAATATGCAACTTCTTTGGATTGTAGACACCGTGAATCTACTAGGTATGTGGGTTCGGGTAATTCAGTTTTCGGTTAGTTCGGTTCAACATAAATTTTACATAATTAATCTAAAATAAAGTTAGGTTCAGTTCGGTATTCGGTTAGTTCGGTTTTTGAATTCTACCCAGATTTTTATTTTAGTTGAATTTGTCAAAAGTTTGGATATTTTTGTTAAATTTGATTAGATTTGGTTAGTTTGGTTATTTTGCTTTGTAGTTTGGTTAGTTCGATTCAAAAGGTTTGGTTATAAATTTTTTATTTATTTAAGAAAACTGAAGTAACCGACCAACTTTTTAAAAAAGATCTTACCGAATCGAACAATGCTCTTAACTATACTAATCAATTAATCAAAAAAATTGGTTCGGTTTAGTTTGGTTTAAATCCCAACCCTAAAATTTTCTTTGAAGGAAATACCATACACTTGTTATAGATGCGATAAGCTTCATGGTGTATAGTTGGTCATAAGAGATCTAGTTTTGGCAACAAGAACTTACATCTACAATATTCTAATGAATTTTCCAATCATAACAAAGATGATTATCGACTGTCCAAAGAGCTATTTCCAATTTTCCATCCAGTTTTATCTTTTGTGTTCATTTGGATGATATTATGTTTGTTAACAATCAAAATCTTATAACTTTATTACATGTTATACTTTTGACCGTGATATTTAAGATCAAATATTTGTGTGTGTAACTTTAGATACTTTTGGGCAACGAAATGACAATGATAAAAGGGTGGTGATTCCATTTGACTATCATGGAGTTACATGTCAAAACTTAATATATATATGTTAGAAAACTTGCTATCATATGTTTCATACTATCCAACAGTACTGATCGGCAAGTTAAACGATGAAAATTGCTTTTGTAGACATTTATATTTACCAAATTTAGTCAGTAGAGTTCCTAAATCCAACGTATCTCCAGAATGCTTGTACTCTATATGCTCCTTATTCTTTGACATCATTTGCCGTTGCATATGTTGTTTCAAGGAATCAGTGATTCACTTGTTTCTTACGAGTATAAAAAAAAAAAGCAAAATACTATTAAACTGCTTGCTTGCTTTATTGTGTGTGAATGTAGCGTATAGATCAATGCCCAGTCAGCGGCCCATGTGAGTTGGTTTTGAGACTTATTATGTGAACTTGTATCTCAGCAAACTGTTTTGTCTGTTTGATGCATCGAGCTAGTGTTTGGGGAAATTTAAGTTTAGTATCATCTTTCAAATTTATTATTATTGAATAACTATTTTCAAAAATACTCTAAATTTGTAATAAAATAACACTAAACTAATTTTTAAATATTTATAGAACATTATATACTCAATCCCAACCTTCTAATACTAAACCCTAAACAATAATCACTAAAACATAAACTCAAATGTTAATGTATTTTTGATTAATTGTATTTTTGAAAAGTAACACTTAAATCTGGTACCCAAGACCTCGTAGTCCAGTGGTACTACCTCTTTGGGGAGTGGAGGTCGGCTGTTCGACTCGCGTGGAGGAGGAAGCGTGCCCAGAGCCGTAATGGTACATGTAAAGGTTACGCCGAGCCTAGGTGATGAGGCGTAAGCCCAGCACCTGGTTAATCAAAAAAAAACACTTAAATCTGGTATTGCTAACAATTTCTCTTATTCTCTAGTATTTCAGATTTTAGTGTCCGTTTTCCTCCTTTAGTATATTTATCTACTAATAGGTTGAAGGAGCTTTGTTGCTTCTCTTTTTTTTTTTTGGGAACGAGGTTTAAGAAGAAGCTCTTTATAGTCTAAAAGAATAAAAACTCGATCACGGTTTGTAATCAGTATAATAATCCATATGAACGCTTCTGTTCGATCACGGTTTGTAATTAGTAGAGATGCTGCCTCAAACGTGCTGCAAATCTCTCTATTCACAACTCAGCCTATCACATCGTGTCGATATCTCATTGGGTATATTTTATCGACTATGTGTCTATGTCCCACCTATATCAAAGCCTCTGCTGACGTGTCATATTTTTATTTGTTCATCCCCCAAGTCTCTCCCCTTTAAAAAGATTGAGAGAAGTTTCGAACACAAATGTCTAAAATCACAGCTCTGATTTACGCGTGTCACTACACCGACGCGGTTGGCCCCTATCGAGTGGTAGAGGAGAAAAGACAGCTGTAAAATAAATTATTATATCAACAAAAAAAACATTAAAAGATGAAGAAGAAAAAAGAAAATGTTTATCTGATTTGGATCCAATCAACCCAATCCTCGTTGGCTTAATAAACAACGTGAAAACAACAAGGCTTATAGATATCAACTTATTACACTATAAACACCAAACCAATCGAGGGTGTTATCGTAATTCAATTAAGATCAGCATACTTAGTGACATTCCTAGTGCTGCTTTGGCCCTTGAGAGACTTGAGAGGCCACCACGACCCGCATGGTGTCCTAATATCAATAAAATTTAAGGTTAATCTCAATACGACAATGTGTGTGCTTGCATGTTTTTATTATTTTTGTTTGGTCAAGTCATAAAATATTTTAATCTAATAATGACTTCTTCTTTAACTATTATAAACTAGATTTTGATCCGCACAACCGCGCGGATGTTTGATTTCATTTATAATTTTTTATAAATATTCATTTTACATTATTACTGATATATATTTTTGACTTAATCATATTTCTAAATTTTATATAAATATTTCAGATATAATAATTTTATAGATTACATGTTTAATTAGTCCCTTATTTTAAACTATCACATATATTTATTTTATTGGATTTGCATTTGATTATTAAATGAATCAATATATGCATGTAACAATATTTTTTTAAACATGTTTTCTTATCCGCACTTGAAAGTTTTAGATTAACTTTTAGTATATTTTTTCTAACTATTTATGTTAGATAAAATATTCTTGTGTATATAAAAGTTTAAAATATTTAATTTGTATACATATAATATAGTATAGTGTGTTAACCTGTTTTGTTAATATATTATATTTTTAACGTAAATATTTATATTTTGAAAATAACATATATTAATATATCAATTTAATATAATTTTACCATATTCAGTTCATTATAGTAATATTTTAAGTGATAGAATATGATAAAAATAAATAAAAATATAATAGAATTTTTATTTTGCATTTGATAAATGATAATTGAATATATATTAATGTATAATAATATTTTATTATTAATTACGAAATTAGTCAAAATATATACATACATTTTAAATTAAGATCTTGTTAAAACTTTTTTCAGCAAATTTATTTTAAATTAAGATCTTGTTAAAACTTTTTTCAGAAAATTTGTTAGAATTTCTAAAAATATATCTATTAATTTGGAATGAAAGATATCAAAAGATATTATGATTAAGATAGGTATACATATTTTATATTATTAATCTTAAAGAAGTATATTATCTATTTTTAAGGGAAGGTCTAACTAAAAAATCACACATGAAATAAGTCATGACTTCTATTTTAATAGTATAGATTTACCTTATCTAATACTGTACATGCATGTTGCATTCCCCATTGTTACTTACTTTTAATGTCTTTTTCTAAAGACTTTAGAAATGAGAAGATAATTCTATTTTAATGATCTTAATCCTTCTTATTAAAGCAAGAAGACTGATTCAAATCATTCTCATCTCATCTATATGGATATATAGTCCCAGAGATCGTGTGTGGAAGTTTAGTTATTGACCAGTAAATTACAAAAAAGAAAAAAAACAATCGTTTCTTGCACTATGTAAATATTAGGATGAATCGACTTCTCAACAATTATTTTTGGGTAAAATTGTCAACAAAATTTTGGTATACTATAAAAGAAAATGCAGCTACACCGCCAACATAATATAAATATGACTTAATTATATTATACCAAATCATGTTCTGGTATAATGATTTCAAGCAATTTCTTTTATACTAAATTATGAATGTACGTTACCTTATACTATAAGTACATATAGTGCAGAAAGCTGTATCATTTGTCTTTTTATTGTTAACATTGTATATCATTGGTTATCCATTAAAAAACTTTGTGTATTATTGGTTTGGTGGGAAAACTTTGTATAACTTTGATTATGCATTTATAAAATAATATTTATAATATTTGCATTTTCGGTGTGCTGGAATTAGTTTTGGTTGGAGTCATGTTCGCTTAAACTACTTGATTTTGAATATGCGCCATGGTTTTGAACTTTTATGAAAAAAAAAGAATATGCCATGGTTCAATCCGGATAGGTCAATTTAAAAACCCAAAATATGAATAGTTAGAAAAGTGGACCCCGGACAAATATACGACCTAGACAGTAGGTTTGATGAGATCTCATAATCACTTATAGTTTGATTTAAAATTATAAATAGCATTAAACATGGATTGGATAAAGCCAAGGATATAGTTTTTATTTGTTTCAGCCGAAAAAGAAAAGAAAAAGATATGGGCCACCGCATTATCTAGTCATCTACCAAACCCTCATATTGTACGAAGATGATAATTAGAGGATTAAGGGTAGTAACGTCATTTTCCAAAGCCGTATTATTTTAATAGCCAAAATTAGAAAGAAATAAAATAGATCGTTAGAAAACGTGTATATGTGCATTTCGGTTTATTTAATTTTATCTTCGTTTTCCTTCGATGCTCTCTCTCTCTACAGCCAATGTCCCAAAGAGTTCTAATTCTCAAGTCCTTATCGTAACCTTTTTGTTTGTTCATTCATCTGTTCCCCAAAGACTTGAGCTTTTTTTCACTGACGATTATAAGGTGAGTATCAGCAAATCACCACCTTTTTTTAATTTCGTTTGGTTTTGTTCATTGGTAACGAAGTTGACTAGTGTTGAAAACGTCTTCTTTAGCTGTTTTCGCGATCCATATGTGGTAAAGATCCACACTTTGAGCTTGATCTAGCGTTTGTTTGGTGTGTTTAGCTTAGCTTTTTGTTTAGTTCGTATTGGTCGTTGCTCTTGAGTCTGGATATAGAAAGCACGATTGTGTCTGAAGAAGATAGATGTGTCTCGAAACTTGCAAAAGATTGCTCTCGTCTTGTCGTAAGGTTTTGGTGAGCTTAAGAGTAAATTTTAATTTGTTTCTATTTTTGTTCTCAGGTTGTTTTGACCATCAGTGTTTAGACGCGTGTTTGCTCAGTCAAACACAACTCTCTTGTTGTTGCTTGCTTCTCCATGGTGTCAAGATCTTGTGCTAATTTTCTAGACTTATCATCTTGGGACTTATTAGACTTTCCTCAAACTCAGAGATCTCTTCCTCGTGTCATGACTGTTCCTGGTATCGTCTCTGACTTGGAAGGAGACTGTGGTGGTGATGGATCCTCCGATGTTAATTCCTCCACTGGTTCTCACGAGCGGAAGATTATTGTTTCTAACATGTTACCTCTACAAGCCAAGAGAGATACAGAAACTGGACAGTGGTGCTTTACTTGGGACGAAGACTCTCTCAACCTGCAGCTCAGAGATGGGTTTTCTTCAGACACAGAGTTCGTTTATGTAGGATCACTTAATGCAGATATTGCTACGAGTGAGCAGGAAGCAGTTTCTCAAAAGCTTATGTCGGATTTCAACTGCGTTCCTACGTTTTTGCCCAAGGAGATTCAAGAAAAGTACTATCGTGGTTTCTGTAAACACCATTTGTGGCCGCTCTTACACTACATGCTTCCCATGTTCCCTGACCATGGAGATCGTTTTGACCGGCGTCTCTGGCAAGCTTATGTTTCTGCCAACAAGATATTTTCAGACAGGGTGATGGAAGTCATCAACCCTGAGGAAGATTACGTTTGGATTCAAGACTATCATCTGATGGTTCTTCCGACTTTCTTGAGGAAGCGGTTCAACAGGATCAAGCTCGGTTTCTTCCTTCACAGTCCCTTTCCTTCTTCAGAAATCTACCGCACTTTACCAGTCAGGGATGACCTTCTGAGAGGCTTGTTGAACTGTGATCTCATTGGCTTCCACACGTTTGATTACGCACGTCATTTTTTGTCATGCTGCAGTAGAATGCTTGGCCTTGATTATGAATCTAAACGTGGCCACATCGGGCTTGATTACTTTGGTAGGACAGTGTTTATAAAGATTCTTCCTGTTGGCATTCATATGGGAAGGCTTGAGTCTGTCTTGAATCTCCCCTCCACTGCAGAAAAAATGAAAGAGATTCAAGAACAGTTTAAGGGGAAAAAGTTGATTCTCGGTATCGATGATATGGACATCTTTAAAGGCATAAGCCTCAAACTTATAGCTATGGAGCATCTCTTTCAGACGTATTGGCATATGCGAGGTAAAGTTGTCCTGATTCAGATAGTGAACCCAGCAAGGGCCTCAGGTAAGGATGTGGAAGAAGCAAAGAAGGAGACCTATGTAATTGCAAAAAGGATCAATGAGCGCTATGGTTCCCCTGGATATCAGCCAGTTATCTTGATTGATCGTCTGGTTCCACGTTATGAGAAGACTGCCTATTATGCTATGGCAGACTGCTGCTTGGTGAATGCAGTAAGAGACGGCATGAACTTAGTTCCCTATAAATATATTGTTTGCAGGCAAGGGACCCCAGGTATGGATAAGGCTATGGGTATTAGCCATGATTCACCACGCACAAGCATGCTTGTAGTCTCTGAGTTTATTGGCTGCTCGCCTTCTTTGAGTGGCGCTATCAGGGTGAACCCATGGGATGTAGATGCTGTTGCAGAAGCGGTTAACTTAGCCCTCAAGATGAGTGAGGCTGAGAAGCAACTGAGGCATGAGAAACACTATAACTATGTTAATACTCATGATGTGGGTTATTGGGCAAAAAGCTTTTTGCAGGATCTGGAGAGGGCGTGCCAGTATCATTATAATAAACGTTGTTGGGGTATTGGTTTTGGATTGAGTTTCCGAGTTTTGTCCCTGTCTCCGAGCTTTAGGAAGCTATCTGTTGATCACATAGTCTCAACGTATAGAAACACAGAGAGAAGGGCAATATTTTTGGACTATGATGGCACTCTTGTTCCTGAGAGCTCTATTATCAAAACCCCTACTGCTGAAGTCCTCTCTGTTCTGAAATCTCTGTGTGAAGATCCTAAAAACACAGTGTTTATCGTCAGTGGCAGAGGCTGGGAGTGTCTGAGCGACTGGCTATCTCCATGTGAAAATCTTGGAATAGCAGCTGAACACGGATACTTCATAAGGTATATTTTAAGTGCTCTTCTCTAAGGTTTCTAATATAAATAGGATAAAAACTGAGACCCGTTTGTATTTGGATTCAGGTGGAGTAGTAAGAAAGAGTGGGAGAATTGTTACTCGTCAGCTGAGGTGGAGTGGAAGACAATGGTGGAACCAGTAATGAGATCATACATGGACTCAACTGATGGTTCCACTATAGAGTTCAAAGAAAGTGCTTTGGTTTGGCATCATCAAGATGCAGATCCAGACTTTGGATCCTGCCAAGCGAAGGAGCTTCTGGATCATCTAGAGAGTGTGCTTGCAAACGAGCCCGTGGTCGTCAAGAGAGGCCAGCACATTGTAGAGGTCAAACCACAGGTAAAATAAAGATCCATTTCACTCTTTTTCTTTTCTTGCAAACAAGTACTTCTGTGTGAGAATCTATGTGCTAATCAAATGCAAAAGTTTCCTCCTACCTTCTTATGTGATCGAATCTGCTCTTCTTCTTATTGATGCAGGGAGTAAGCAAAGGCCTAGCCGTGGAAAAAGTCATACACCGAATGGTAGAAAATGGAAACTCACCTGACATGGTGATGTGTATAGGAGATGACAAATCAGACGAGGACATGTTTGAGAGCATATTAAACACAGTGACAAACCCTGACCTCCCAATGCGACCAGAGATCTTTGCCTGCACGGTGGGAAGGAAACCAAGCAAAGCCAAGTACTTCTTAGATGATGTCTCTGACGTATTGAAGCTCTTAGCAGGACTAGCTGCTGCATCAAGCAGCTCCAAGCCTGAGCATCAACAAGAACCCTCCTCCTCACATTCACATGTGGCGTTTGAGAGCATCATCTGATAACAAGAAAACAAGTGTGTCAGTGTGAGTAACCAAAACCAACAGATGACTTGGAAAGATCCTGGATTAGGGTTGTGCATATGAAGAAGGCTAACATGGTACTTGTCGTCTGTGTGATTTATTTTTGTTTTTCCAAACTTGGTGTGGGATGGTGTATTCTTCTACCTCTCCTCCCTGTTGTTTTCATCTCTTTGTATAGAATTATCCTTTGAAGTCTCAATGGTGGCTTGTATTATCATGAAACAGAGTAACCAAATGGACAAGTTGGTTTTATATTTGACATATAATGTTACAAACTGACTAATCTTGTGAGCAATCTTTTGAAGTCTCCCTTGGACGTTTGTTGCAACGTCTTCAACAGTATCAGGCTGCTAAAAATCTTTGGCATTAAAAAAAGCTGTTGTGCCGACGTTTGATGGCATGACACGTGTGGCCGTCATCTACGTCTCTCTCTCTCTCCAACCTTTTTCTCCTTCCTTCCTCACAAATTGTCCCTACTTCCTTCACCATTTACACCATCACTGTTTCCTTTGATAATCATTTGCTCTTCACCATCACAAGCTCAGTATCCACCACTCATCCTTGTTTTTCTTCTTCACATTGTTCTCTGTTTCTCTCTGCTTTTTTAGATATGAGCTAGGGTTTTAGCTCTTCACTTCGCTATCCGTCTCTCCTGAAACTAAAAGTAATGAAAAGGGATTACTTTCTGTTTCTGGGTATCGTCATTCTCCTCTTCTCTGGGTCTGTATCTTCAGCTCCTTCATCAACTTCACCAGCGAGTTAGTCCCACTCTGTTTTTTTTCACAAAGACTCGTTTTTTATCTGGGTTTCGATCTTACTTAACGTTTATTCATCTCCTTTCTACAGAGATTGTTAATGGGTTCATCTCAAATCACGGAACTTCCCTCATGAAATGGCTATGGTCTCTCAAAACCACCTCCAAAACAGGTACCTTCTCACATGATTAAAGTTTTGATTTTTATCTAACTTACTGGCTCTCTCTTCTACTAATCAGCGGTTTCTACGAAGACGATGGTGAAATTCGAAAATGGGTATTCAGTGGAGACGGTTTTAGACGGAAGCAAACTCGGTATCGAACCTTATTCTCTCCAGGTCTTGCCCAATGGCGAGCTGCTTATTCTCGACTCTGAGAACAGCAACGTTTACAAGATTTCATCTTCCTCTCTTTCCTTATGTAAGTTTCATCCTCAAGCTTCCAACTTTTTTCGATTTCGAAACTTGGGGTTTGTGTCACATTGTTCTACTGTTTTGATATCGCGTCGTCTGACGTGGAGTTCAATATTTGATGATCGTGTGAAGGATTGTGTATACGGATGGAATCATGTATTCACGTGGAAAAAGATAATATTTTTCTTACCTAATCGCTGTACACTGTTGCACATGGACTTATACTTATTGCTGTATATGGCAATGGAGATGTTTTACGTTTAAAGAACGTTGAAAATCAGAAGATTTTGCTGGCTCTTTGTCGTTTCTAAGCTTGTTTCTTTGTTTATGATTAATGGGGACTTATAGAAAGTGGTCAAGAATGCAATCAATGATTTTAATTGCAGCATTATCATTGAATTTTCATAGAAGTCAAGTAGTAGCTGAATACGTGAAAGCAAATTGTAACTCTTGGAACAATGGCAGATAGTAGACCAAGGCTTGTTACTGGCTCACCTGAAGGATATCCAGGTCATGTGGACGGTAGGTTACGAGACGCGAGGTTGAACAATCCAAAGGGGCTTACTGTGGATGATAGAGGAAATATCTATGTTGCAGATACTGTGAACAATGCTATCAGGAAGATCAGTGAAGCAGGTATTTTCTTTCCCTAGTGTTTTGTGGTTGCCTTTTTGGACAAGTGTTGCTTGGTTTATCTTTTGTGGTAAGAATCAGATTTGAGAAAGAAAAATGCAATGGCAGGAGTCACAACCATTGCTGGGGGCAAAATGGTTCGTGGGGGAGGAGGTCATGTGGATGGTCCGAGTGAAGATGCTAAGTTTTCAAATGATTTTGATGTTGTTTATGTTGGAAGCAGCTGTTCTTTGCTGGTAATTGACCGTGGAAACCGAGCCATTAGAGAGATTCAACTCCATTTCGATGACTGTGCTTATCAGTATGGAAGTGGCTTTCCTCTTGGTAAGATCTATATTCCAAATTTTTGGTTTGTTGTCTCTGACCTCAATGCTTTAATTTAAAAATGTTGCAGGGATTGCAGTTCTTATAGCGGCAGGTTTCTTTGGTTACATGCTGGCTCTATTGCAACGGAGGCTCGGTTCTATCCTTTCACATCACACTGTAAGTGTTCCAATTGCATCCTAACGTCTTAAACATTACCACCTTCCACTTCTGCTACTATATGTTTGCTATAACCAACATTTCTTGCTGTTGTGTTTCACATAGGACCAAGAAATATACAAAGCCGTTCCTGATCAAAAGCCTTTGAAACAATTCAGACCACCTCTGATTCAAACCGGATATGAGCAAGAGCAACAAGAAGAAAGCTTCCTCGTGCCATTACGGATATTCTTTTCGAATGCTTGGTTGTTTTTAGCGGAGCTGTTCAGTGGTATGTTTCCTGGTCTCAAAAAGAAGCAGACAGTAAGCTTCAGCTTCAATCACCAAGAAACAAATCATTCTTCTGCTTATAGCACATCTTCATGGCCAATTCAAGAGAGCTTTGTGATACACAACAAAGACGAACCACCTCCCATCGAGACCAGAAACTTCACTCCCAAAAAGACTTACCCTTTCATGTCCGAAGACGCAGAGAGTATTCAACAGCTTCGCCAGAGCCGTGCCTTGTTTAGAAGCTTGGACCCCGAATTCCAACAGGAACAGCACCAACAGAAACATAAGCAGCATCACCGTAGGCATCACTCAACAATCCCACACACTCATTATGAGAGGATCAGTGAGAAGACTAATGAGATTGTGTTTGGGCCGGTACATGAGCAAGACCAGAGGCGTGTGGCAGCAGCAGCAGCTACTGCTAAACCTACGGAGTATGGAGATCAGATGAATCTTCATTACAGAGCACACACTGTAAGTTACCCATATGGTTACTATTCCTATACATGAAAAGTTGAGTAAGAGAGGAGCATTGTAGCTTGGGGTGCAGGTGGGTTTTGAGATTTATTGAGAGGTAACATTTTGGGGATTTGGGTATTTAGATCTTGTAAGAAAAGGTAGAAAACTTTAGTTATTATTCCGTGATATAAAGAAACAGATGAGTAACTTCCATAAAGATTCTTAAGCAAACGTTCAGCACAAAGCTACTTTAGTTCCTAGAACACAACATTTACAAAAGATAAAGCAGTAACAGTTCCCTAATCAGTACACTCTTCGCCATTATTAGTTTCTTCAACATCATCAAACGTAATCAGGTCCATAAGATCATCAGAGGGTTTCAGAGAAAGCTGCGGCTGTGAGTGACTTGTGGTTTCAGGATCAGGCAGAGACTGTCTTGTCTGGAATACCTACACTGTTGGTTTGACGCATAAGGAAAAGGGGAGATACCATCGACCATACTAATCTACTTATTGCGGAATACATGAGGGAAAGGTGAGACACAATCATCATAACTAGTCTACTTAGTAGAGAAGAAAGGGTTGATCCAGCAACTAGGTTTCTAGTGTAGGAGAAGAAGGTCCGAACTTGTTCCCCCAATTTGATTAGGAGAAGCTTCCATGCCGTGACGAACAAGAGGTGGTTCACTTCTTCCTGTCTATAACGATTTGGTTAAGACATCTCAATATAAAGTTCATACAGTTACTGTATCAAATCAACAAAAAGAATACTGGAAAAGAAAAAAACACATACTAGAATGAGAGCTTTGGAGGCAATCCTCCTCCTTAAGATTAATCTGGCGAATGGTGGTCCGTTTGCATTGCTTAGAGCATGTTTATCCCTAACCATGTATTAAGGGTGCTTAAGAATATAATATTAGTAGTTAGGGATTTTTTAGGGGTAAGCAACTAGTCTAAGCACTTTCTTAATTGTCCTCTTCCATTGCAAAGTTCTTAATTTATGGTTCTTAAAAATTTTAAAGTTTTTTTTTAAAGTTTAAATTTATTGATTAAATAAAATATATTACATGATAACATTTAAACATAGATTTGAAAAAAAAACATAAAAACAAAGATTCAAAAAATAAACGATAATTATTTAAAAGAAACAGCGGAGATCAGTTGTTGTTCCTATCACGTCCAAATTTGTGTCATACATGTTCAACCAAATCATGTTTGAGTTGTTCATGCATTCGTTTATCACGAATTTGTGTTCGAGCGGCCATCATATTTCCGATATTAGTTGGGATATCGGTAGAATATGTTAGATCGACATGTGAAGTTCTGGTGTCTTCTCCTTGTTGGAACTCCTCAACATCAAATTGAGTGTATCCATCTCGTTCGTTTTCGACTATCATATTATGAAGTATGATACATGCTCTCATAATCTTCCCAATTTTTGCTTTATCCCAAAACAGCGCGGGATTTTTAACAACGGCAAACCGAGCTTGCAAGACCCCAAAAGCACGTTCGACATATTTTCGGACAGCTTCTTGACATTGAGCAAATAAAATTGCTTTCGGTTCTTGTGGTAATGGAATAGATTGGATAAATGTTGCCCATTTCGGATAGATACATCGGTGAGATAGTAAGCCATATGATACGCTCTTCCATTGACGAAGAAAGTCACTTGAGGAGCTTGACCTTTTATTATGTCATCAAAAACAGGTGAGCGATCAAGAACATTGATATCGTTTAAAGTACCTGGAGCTCCAAAGAACGCATGCCATATCCAGAGATCATACGAAGCAACCGCCTCTAAAACGATCGTCGGTTTACCCGAACCGCGACTATATTGCCCTTTCCAAGTGGTGGGACAATTCTTCCATTCCCAATGCATACAATCGATGCTTCCGATCATCCCGGGAAATCCACGATGCTCTCCAATATCAAGTAGACGTTGAAGGTCAGCCGGTGTTGGTCTTCTTAGGTACTCATCACCGAATAAAGCTATTACGCCTTCCACAAAATTTTCTAGACATAACCGAGTTGTTGAGCTACCGAGCCGGAGGTACTCGTCCACCGCATCTGCCGCTGAACCATATGCCAAAACACGAATGGCCGCAGTACACTTTTGAAGGGGAGAGAGACTGTTCCTTCCGAGACCATCTGTCGTTTGCTGAAAGTATTGAACTTCGTTGGAAAGTCGATCAACGATGCGCATAAACAACGACTTATTCATTCTAAAACGTCGTCGGAATAAATTTGCAGGATACGTCGGGGTTTCACTGAAATAATCATTCCACAGTTGTATGTGGCCTTGTTCACGGTTTCTTTCGATATAAGCTCGTGGTCTTCTTTGTCTCCTCGGTTCTTCTTGATGACCAGCACCTAAATTCTCTAAGGTTTGATCCATGAGTTGATCAAAATGTTGATCAATATATTGATAGAAAAATTGGTTATTATCAGATTCTTCGAAATTGTTTTGCGAGGGTGATGCCATTATTTTAGAGGCTTTGCTTGTGATTTTGATTGTGGTTTTGCTTGTGGTTTTGATTGTGGAGCATATATATAGACATTACACATACTCACGGACAACACATACTCACGGACAACACTGTCAATTACACATACTGTCAATTACACATACTCACGGACAACACATACTCACGTACAAACAAAAGACATGCTCACGGGCATTACACATACTGTCAATTACACATACTGTCAATTACAAAAGAAGACACACAACTACAGAAGAAGACAACACATCCAAAACACATACTCACGGGCATTACAGAAGAAGACACACAGCTACAGAAAAAGACAACACATCCAATTACACATCAGTCTGCCTCACCTGAAAAAAGAAACATGATAACTGATCATTAATTAAACTTGCAACATGGAAACAAATTACATGATTTAAAGACAAACAGAAACAGCAATGAGAGTTACACATAAAACATGAGAGTTACACATAAAACATTAAACTTCAAACATGAGAGTTACACATAAACATCAATGATACATAAGACATAAAACATTAAACTTCAAACATTAGACTAGGCGGGGTACAACTCAGCAATGAGTTTCATCTTTAGAGTTTCTTCATACTCAAGGAGTGGCTCTGTTTTAGCCAGAAGGCGATCAAGTAAACCTAACTTCGAAAGCACTTCTTTCCTACCAAATTCCTCTTGTTTTATGGACCAAATTCGCTCAATCCTCTCAATATCTGCTAACCCCTTCCCATCTTCCATTGGCTTCTTACCACTGCGCTTGGCAGCCTTAACACCAGGAGGACGCTCAACTGCTTCACTACTCACATCATTATTAGCGTGAGATGTTGAGGATTGAGCACTGTCCTCAACTCTTCTCTTTTTAGAGGTTTTCGCGGTTGATAGAGCACACCACTTCTGGTCATAGCGAAGCTCCCTCCACGCATGTTCTAACTTAAATTTTTTTTTTGTAGAGGTTAGAAAAAATAACGTGAGCATGCGAGAGAGTATCATTCTCATTTTGGCCAGAAGTCTGTGCTCTTGTTGCGGCTTCATAGGCTCCACAGAACTTGCTGACACCATCATTGATCTTCTGCCATTGATTCTTGCAATTCATTGGGCCTCTTATTACACCGGCTGCAACTTTTGGACTGGCAGCAAAATAGTCAGCTACTCTCTGCCAGAAGTTAGCAGCCTTTTGCTCGTTTCCAACAACAACATCCTTGCTGGTGTTTAGCCAGGAGCTGATGAGGACTACGTCATCTGTTTCCGTCCAGGCCTGCCGTTCTTTACGCTCCACAGGATTTTCTTCTTCGACAGCTGGACCTTCTGTGGCTTCAGTGCCAAAAGAAAGAGGAATAGGAGAAGATCCTAAACCTAGGTTACTATCTTGTTGACTTTGAAGAAGATCAACAAAATTTAGGAATGTGTTATTTGAAACCATTTTAAATTTGTCTTAAGAGATGTTTGCAAACTCAGACGAGAAGAAGGCGAGTTTAATAGAGGAGATAAAGAAGGAGTGGACTTGACGTTTATCTAACTCATTAAAAGAGTTGTTGATGTTTAAAAGAGTTGTTGTTTAAAAGATGTTTAAAAGAGTTGTTGAAGTTTAAAAGATTTGTTGTTATAGAGTTAATGCAACACAAGGCTCCTATCTAACTCACTTCAATTTATCAGACAACACAATCGTAAAACTTAACTTTCATAGCTAAGCATCACTTCTAGAGTTAATGCAACACAAGGCTCCACAATTCAGGTCACTAATAAATTTATTATCTCTAACACAACCGTAAAACTTAACTTCCATAGCTAAGCATCACTTCTATTTATCATGACAGAACACACAACCATAAAGCTTAATTCACTTCTAGCTAAACATCACTTCAATTCATTCATTTTTTACAATTGTAATTCATAAATTGTTTGTGCAGTTTCTATCAATTCTTTAGATAAAGACATTTACCTTTATCTTGAAGACGAAATGAACTCCTCCGCTTTGAGCTTGCTTCGTCTTCTACCCCATGATGATAACCTCAAGTTAAAGACATAGAAAAACACAAACATGGTTAATATATTTGACAACAGTTTTCAAATCACGATTTCAAGAACTAAAACATACAAACAAAGACAAATTTAGAAGGATTGAAAACGGTTTTATCAAAGAAAGAACACCAAATTTTATCAACCCAGGAACATCAAATCCAAGTTCAAATAAAGATACAAACTAATTTATTTTCATCCATCCATCTTAATCAGATCAGAACAAACCGATTCAAACAAGTAGATTTTACAAAATTTTATCCAAGTTAAAACATATTCTTTACCTTCGCGTGAAGAGAGTTTCGTCACCGTCGAGGAGAGCTCCACCCCACCACCGATTCGACGAGAAGGATGAAACGCTTCGTCTCCACCGAGAGAGGGCCCTAACGCCACCAATACACCTATCAAACAAAAAAAAAACGATTAAAACCACCGTTGAGTTAACAGGAAACAATCAGATACTTGATCTAATCACATGCAAAATCGAAGAAGAGAAGAAACGGTTACCTTTCCATCGTCGACGCGGCGAACCACCGCAGATGTCGCCGTCGCGGAACCACCGACGAAGACGGCATCGTCAGTCGCAGAGCCACCGAAATCTCTCAAAATCGCCTTCGTCTTCGCCGATTCATGAGAGGATTCGAGAGAGAGAGACAGAGAGAGAGAGAGAGAGAGACAAATGAAAGTGAGATCGGTCTCACGCGTAAACTGCACTCCCCCTCTCTCAGCTGCTGACACGTGGAGAAGGAGTCGACGCTTCCAACTCCTCATTAAGCGTCGATTTTTTGTTTCCTTCTTTTTCTAATTTCTTTTTCCATTTATTTTTTGAACTAAGCACCTTGATTATCATCGCGATAATCGTGCTCTTAGAGCCACTAATATGGTTTAAACAGATACTGTATTAGCAAATTGTAGCTGAGACTAAGTCATGTTAAAGGATATCACTTTCTCTTGGATCAAGAATCATGTTCACCGCTTCTTTCCACTCTCTTTGAGTAGTGCGGCTCCAACATGGTGGCTTGGTACTGAACCACTTCCAAAACACTGTCATATACAAATGAAATATTTAACATGATTCAACTGACTTTTGTCGAGAAGCCATACTCAATACTACAATGCACATTTGCAAGTCGTATTAGCTACAAAAAAAAGAGTAAATAATACCGGCAGGCCAAAGTAGTTGATGAAGCCAGCTTTCCCTAAGGATTATGCAGACCTTTTGATAGTTTCTTCATAATCCGCAACCACTCCTCTGAAAAATATGGAAATTTCCTTTTACAGTGTCCAGTTACATTCTCACCTTAATGTTATGGTAACTCTGTTTCCCAGCAGCTGCCCAAGGAGAAGGCCCTCTTTGACAACTCTGGAAAGTACGAGAAATCATCATTACCATTAAGACCACGAAAGCGAAACAAAAATACAAAACATTCAAGAATATGTTGGCTTACCAAAAGTCGCCAACTTTGATCCCAAACAATCTCTGGTTAAGCGCAGCCAAGCAAACTCAGAATCTTCCAAACCCAGGTGAAAGTTTCGATTTTGTAGGTTTACATCTCTTTTTGGAGGTTCCAAGTCAAGGTATGTGAATGGTAAGCAGAAAAGGTTTAAAATGTAAACACTTTGTGATTCTGCAGCTTGTCCTTATCAAACAACACTGACAAATTGTACGAGTATGAAACTGCACACATACACCCTGGCTTCCAGTGCATGCATCTGTAGAACATTTTAAACGGTCCCGCAGAATGGGTTTCCCTCAAAAAAAAAATCCTGCAAAAGTTTATTAAATGCTATACCATAATCAGGTCACACGAAGAGTTTTATTATAGGGGAATTTTTAAAAATATCATTTTCTTGTAACATTTTTCACTTTTATCTTCATTAAATAGATATTTTCATAAATAACATTTTTTTAAGAGGTAAATTTTTTTAAAATTAATTAAAATCCTAAATTTTACATTCCTAAATCCTATCTCACCCTACCCCATCCCTTAACTCTAAACCTTAAGTCTTAAATTAATCAACCCAAGGGTTATAAGTGTGTTTTTCTCTCTTAAAAAATAAGGGTAAAAGTGATTAAGGTAAAAATGAAAAGTGGTACAAGGAAAGTAGTATTTTTGACAATTTCCCTTTATTATATTCTGTAAAATAGGAGTTAACCAATATATATTGTTTTAAAGCGAGTATCAAGAACAATGCATAATTTTCATGGTATTCTATATTTTCACCTAACTGGACTTGAAAGATTTGATAAGTCATCTTACTCATCAGACACACCAAGACGCGATAGTATCTCCAAGAGTTCACCACAATCTTTAACGAAGGCTCCATGGCATAACTCATCTCATCTCGTCTCCCCAAATATACATCGAGAGATGAAACAAATCTCGCTAATGAGGCTTAGAAAACACATCTCCTTTCTTCTTCCATTTCCCAATATCTTTTTCATACTTGATTTTCATGAACGTGACCTTCTCATAAAACTGAGTTCTGGTGACATCGAAGCGAATCGAAGACTTCAATTCATTAAAAAAAGCCAACTTATTTTCCTTCTCACAAGGGTCAAATCAAGTAGACTCTTTGTAGGCGATGAAACCCTTTAAGAAAGCAATTTCGTCATCCTCTTGCCAAACTCTTTCCAAAGATCTTAAAAAGCTTCATCCTTTCTAATCTTTCGGTTTCTACGAAACCCTTTTGAAAATACAGTAAACGAGCACGAGAGAAGAGAGAAGTCAAGTTCATTGTTTTCCTATTTATACAACATTTATTTGATACACATATATATATGCACAATTTCATAACCAAGTTAGTGTGTAAGTATTAACAAATTATTGTGCACTACAACTAGAAAATTTGTGTGTTTCTATTATAACATATAAACATGGGAAATTGTCAAAAATACCACTTTCATTGTATCACTTTTCATTTTTACCTTAATCACTTTTACCCTTATTTTTAAGAGGAAAAAACACATTTATAACCCTTGGGTGAATTAATCTAAGACTTAGGGTTTAAAGTTGAGGGGTGATAGTAGGGTGGGGTAGGGTTTAGAAATGTTAAATTTAAGATTCTAATTAATTTTTTAAAAAATTGCCTCTTAAAAAAGGGTATTTATGAAAATGTCTCTTTAATAAAGGTAAAAATGAAAAGTGGTACAATAAAAGCGATAAACTTGAAATTCTCCCTATAAACATAACCTAATGCACAATTCATATACAAGATCATATTGGTTGTAAGAAATTGCAAAAATATTGTATAGAGTGCTTATGAAGTGATATTACAAGAAAACCGGACAATAACGATTAAGCATTACGACGAATCTAGGTAGTCATAACTTTACGTCGAATTTACTTCACATTTACGAGGAGTTCAAAAGTCGTTGTGAACAAGAAGTAAAATTACATCGATTACAAATCATCATACAACAGAACCAAGATTACTTCTGTTTTACGACGAATTTTGAAATTGACGTAAATCGAAGTAAAATACCTACTATTTTACTACATAATTTTTGCTTCGACTTAACTTCTGATGTACGTCTAATATTTTTGAAATGGAAGAAAATTCGTTGTAACCTTCCCACCTACCAAAATCGAAAATTTACTATAAATATGCTTTACTTTCTCATTGTTAAGAAACACAAAAAACGAGAAAAGGTAAAAAATATGTCTCAAGGTGGCAATATCTATGAGGTTCAGAGTTGGATGTATGCACATAAAGATTATGCAAGAGTTGTACGAAACAAATTTCTGAACGGGGCAAAGATATTCATGCAACAGGCCGGAAACACGCCTCTCACACAGGAATCGGGTAAAATGTTTTGTCCCTGTCGTAAATGCAAAAATACCAAGTTTGCTCGTAGTGAAACAATTTGGAAATATATATTAAATAGAGGATTTACCCCACATTACTACATTTGGTATCACCATGGAGAGGGTGATAGTAGTAATGAAGCTAGTAATAGTAATCGGTTTGAAGAAAATCGTAATAGGAAAGAATTACATTCTGATTATCCTAAAGAGGATCAAGTAGGAGATCATGATATGATGCATGATATGGTCATAGATGCATTTTGTGAAACAACCTCAATAGTTGCTGACGAATTTGAAAATCTAAAGGAAGTACAAGAAAATGTAGAGGCGCCTTATTTGTATGCAAAAAGGTTTTATGAAATGCTAGCAGCAACAAATCAGCCTATTTATGAAGGTTGTAGATAAGGTCTTTCTAAATTATCATTGGCAGCTAGGATAATGAATATCAAAACTGATTATAACTTACCTGAAGTTTGTATGGATACATGGGGTGAGTTGTTTAAAGAGTATTTGCCTGAAGAGAATTTGTGTGCAGAATATTATTATGAGATTCAAAAACTTGTGCGTAGTCTTGGTTTACCTTCGAAGATGAAAGATGTCTGTATAAACAACAACATGATCTACTGGAAGAAAGATGCATAAATATTAGAGTGTCGATTTTGCAAGAAACCACGATATAAACCGCAAAGACATGTTCGAAATAAGATATTGTACCAGTGGATGTGGTACTTACCTATTACGGATAGATTGAAGAGATTATATCAATCTGAAAAGACTGCAGCAACGATGAGATGGCATGCATAACATACTCAGAAGAAAGGCGAGATCAATTATCCCTTAGATGCGAAAGCTTGGAAGCACTTGAATTTGGTACACCCTAATTTTGCAAGCAACATTCGCAATGTTTATCTTGGGCTGTGCACATATGAATTTAGTCCTTTTGGAATGTCTGGAAGACAATACTCACTTTGGCCAGTCATCTTGACGCCAAACAACCTTCCACCAGAGATGTGTATGGAAAGGGAATTTCTTTTCATGAGTATATTGTTACCCGTGCACAAGCATCCGAAGTGGTTCCTCGATGTTTTTCTACAACCTCTGATAGAAGAACTGGAGAAATTGTGGTCAACAGGAGTGAAGACATATGATTGTTCAACGAGAAATTTTTTTTCCAATGAGAGCAGTTTTTTTGTGGACCATCAGTGACTTTCCTGCATATGGGATGTTATCAGGTTGGACTACACATGGAAGACCAGCTTGTCCTTATTGTATGGGAAACACAAGCGCATTTCAGCTGAAGTACGGTAGGAAGACATCTTGGTTTGATTGTCATCGGAGATTTCTACCCATCACCCACCCATACCGAAGAAACAAGACGCTGTTCAGATCTGAAGTGGTTGTTCCGGACACCGCTCCACCATATTTATCAAGAGAAGAAATCGAGAAAGATATTGATTATTATGGTGCACAAGAAACAGTTCGCAAATGGGGTACTTGGCATACTTCTGCAAACCCAAACATTACTTGAATTATATTTTTTAAAATCTAAAATTTTACATGAAACTCAAAACTATACCAAAAAAACCCAAATCTGAAACTTTTAAAAAATATCCTTAATAACAAAAATATACTAAAACACCCATATATACTTAATATATACTAAAAAGTTTCAGATATTTCGAGTACCCTATCAGATCTCGTGTTTGGGCCGAGTCGAGTTTGAGACCCGTGGGTCCTCCACAACAAGACCCAATGGGGTAAAATGACATTACATGTACCCGACCCGAACCGATTTTTCGGATCGGTTCCGGTTTTCGGGTTCATTGTAAAATGCCAAGCCCTAGGTGGTGTTATGCCGACATATGTTGTAACAAGTGTTCCAAACATATTCTAGAATATTGGACGTCTAGGTGGGAAACTTAAGGAAGTTTGGTGGTCGAGTACATATGACGCCCATAGTGCCCACATATATATATTCTTTAACTGCAAGGAGATGCAATTGTTTAAAAGGTAATTAATTAAATTTAGATACTTCCGCAATTTATTAATATTACCAAGTATATAATTATTGTCGAACCTTAATTAATTTACAAAAATAGCAGGTTTGGAAGTCGAAGATGCTTTAATAGGAATATCAACAAATGATCTAAACAAAAGGAAAGGGCAACACTTCGTGGCGTGGTTAAAAACGCAGGTATAAAACACAATAAAATTACTTTAAATTTTTTTAATTAATTAATATAAAGGAAATATTAAATGATTTTATAAAAATTACAATTTGATTATGATGATCCATTCTTCCCACTGTGGTTTCACGATTTGCTACAAGGTCCGATTGCTAATCTCACCACATCATCTATGTATTTCACTCGAGGTTACACTTTCCACACTTACGAATATGGAAGTCGTCGAGAAACAGTTAACTATGAAATATGCGTCAAAGGTGAAACAAATTTCTATGGCATCATAAAAGAGATCATTGAAGTGGAATTCTCCGGTTTAGTGAAGATGAAATATGTCCTCTTCAAATGTGATTGGTTTGATCCACGGTAAAGGTGTTCTTTATAGCAAGTTTGGATTTGTGGATGTCAATGCTACACATAGGTTCAACAAATTTGAACCCTACATTTTGGCATCTCAAGCAGGTCAAGTTTGTTTTATTCCCTACCTAAGGATCAGACAATCTGGAATATCTTGGCTAGCCGCTATGAAGTTCTCACCTCGCGGGCGAGTGCTAAGTGATGAACAACCGCCTTTACAAGAAATTTCGTAAATCAAGTGGAAATACTTGAACAACCCACATATGAAATCCTAATTGTTGATCCGCAAAACCAGGGATATGAAGATCCTTAAGAAGATACCGTGGATGAAGCCAATGAAGATAAATTTGAAGAAAGCGATGATCCAAGTGATGATTCTGAGAACGAGTGAATTTACGTTACCTTATTGCATTATTTTTTTTAATTGTGTAAAAAATCTTATGTTTTAAAAATTTTGCAAGTTAAAATAAGTATTATTACATGTTTGTGGTTTGGAAATTTGGATAAGTAAGAAGTAACGTTTCTAAGTTAGAAGATTTAGGGGTTGGGGTTTAGGGTTAAAACCCTATTCGTCGTAAGATAGATGCTAAATTACATTGGTCGAGTTAACTTCTTTGTAACACCTAAAACACGGCCGAGTTAACTTCGTCGTAACACCTAAAACATGGTTAAGTTAACTTCATCGTAATTTACTTCTGATTTATGACTACATTCAATTCCTATAAATATGCACCAAACTCTTGCATTCTAAATTTCAAAAACTGATCAGGATTATGAACGGTCATCCGAACACTTCTGATCAACTCCGCATAGCTTATTAGCTTTGCGGGATTGACCAGAACAGTTCTGGGGATTATGACCGATCAACCAAACAGTTCTTATCGAAGATAAGAACTAATCGGGTGACCGCTCATTTTTTCTGTTTATTACACATCGTCCTTAAGTCGTTGTAAACCTTAAGAACCTAATTCATCGTAATAAATAAAACACAGGTTGAGTTACCTTCGTCGTAATTTACTTCTGATTTACGACTTCATCTAATTCCTCTAAATATGCACCAAACTCTTGCATTCTAAATTGCAAATTACAAAGAATTTAATCGGTCATCCAACATTTCTTATCAACTCAACATAGCTTATTAATTATGCGGGATTGATAAGAGCGGTTTGGGTCACTGTTCCCTTAAATACATTGACCCGGGAAAACGAACGGTCACCAGAACAGTTCTTATCGAAGATAAGAAAAGTTCTTCGATAAGAACTGTTCGGGTGACTGTTCTTTTTTTTGTTTATTACACAATCGTTCCTAAGTCGTCTTAAAGCATTAAAACCTAATTCGTCGTAATTACTTTTAGTACCTAATTTTTCGTAACTCAAAAACGCGCATAGAGTTAACTTCGTCGTATTGCAAAAACGCGCATCGAGTTAACTCCGTCGTAATTTATGACGACATTACATCGTCAACCTATGTCCTATATAAACCTCTACGAATCGACCCTTCTTAGTTGCTGTTTAGATTGTCTCACTTCTCTCTAACTTCTCGGAGGTATGTTCTAGTTTTTCTTTTAGTTTAGGTAGTTAGTTTTGAGGGGAAATATATTAGGTTTGGTTAGTTTTAGAAACGAATCAGAATATGTTTGATTAGTTTTAGGATGGAATTACCCTGAAATTTTTGTTTTTTTTAACTCATAATTGTTTTTACAAACAGATCGACACTATGAGTACGCCTTCAACACCTCGCGGGAGAAAAAGATTTAGGGACGCAAGACCTTGGTATGGAGCTACGTTTCTCGGAGGGAATGACGATACTTTCGCGTCTACCTCCGGGACATGATCCAGCACTGGATTGGTCGGACTTGACTTTGTCCATGAGAGCCAATCTCAGGGAAGACCCCGTCTATGGCTTCTCATCCTCCTCATCCCCCTCCCACGTTTGTGCCTCTTGCTCCATATCAGCCTCCTCTACAGTATGTTCCTGCTCCTGATCAGCATGTCGCAGCTTCTGATGAGCCTGCAGCTGCTCCGGGTCTTCCAGGTGTCCATCCGGATTTGATGGTGCCACCGGATTTCCCGTATGCTAGAGTAATGGTGGAAGACTTTCTCGAGATGCCGAGACGAGAAGGTTTGATGAGGATTGACCCCGACCAACCACCAAACACTTTATGGTAATTAAATTTTAATATATTTTTATTAATTTTTTAATTGAAATTTTAATAAATATTATACTAATAATTTTTTTCACAATTTTTGGAAGGTTTACCACTCATAATTATGTAGGCCGAGCGGGAATGAGCACCACCGTCTATTTTCCGCCTTTACAGGATCACACACTAGCATGCGGATGAGACGTTTGTAGATGCTCGAACACAGAGGATCTACAATGAAGCAGAGACTCGGGTCCAGGAGGTCCAGACTCAGTTGTCGCAGCAAAATCCGGATGCTCCATCGGTCCAACAGTCCACCGTCAAGCAGGATAAAAATTTTGAGCAGGTTGAATTTTTATTGCCTTCGTTATATTTTAGTTTTCAATTCAAACTATAATTTCTAATTTTATTTTCTTATATTTATAAATATTTTTTTAATTGAAGGTTATCCCGAAGAGAAGGGGACGGATGGTCAGACTCAGTTCTGTAAACGATGTCCCGAATCTTACAGTTGCCTTTGCCGCAAGAAGGCAAAGTGAGATTCGGGTCAAGCAAGAAGTGGCGGCGGCCAATCAGGTCATTGCGCAGCTCCAGACGAACGACGCTGCCAACATAAACCAAATTAGGGCAATGGCGTCGATGTTTGATCTCATCGCTGACAAAAACTCGGCGCTGGCAGAGATGTGATGGACTGTTCGTCCAACCATGAACACCGACCCCACTCCCGAAGAACAGGCGGAACAACATAGTTCGTAGCTCTTCGATGACCTAAACTCTTAGGTTTTACTCCCTCTGTTTCATATTAAGTGTCACTTTAGCTTTGTACACATAAATTAAGGAAATAATTAATTTTACACATTTTCTAGAAAAACACAATTACCTATACACCTAACCATATTTCAACCAATAGAAAAATAAATTACACTATAAATTAATAAATTTTGCATTGAAAGCCAAAAACAACACTATTTTGTAACAAAAAAAATCTCTATAACGACACTTAATATGAAACGGAGGGAGTATGTTTTTAATTTTTCTTTTGTATATTATTTATTTTGAATATTGACTGTATTTTTTATTTTGGATTTGTATTTAGCAAATTCTATAAATTTTTTGAATTCAATAATTATTTTTTGAATTATAATATTTTATGAACTTTTTTATTATTTAAATTTTATTATAAAAATTGATTAATTCGACTTTAAGTAGATGTAAAATTATGTCTAATTAACAACGATTTTTGATGTTAATTAATCGTAATATTTACGACTAACTTACTTTGAAGACCGATGTTAAATCGACGTAAACTTTATGTCTAATTAACAACGACTTTCGATGTTAATTAGTTGTAATATTTACAACTAATTTACTTCGAAAGCTGATGTTAAATCGACGTAAACTTTACGTCGACTTAATAATAATATTTACGTCTAGTTTACGTTTACTATATGGACATTACGTGTACGTTTACATCGACATTACGATGATTTTAGATGCGTCTTGTTTACAACAAATTCAATTTGTCGTACAATTTATTTCGAATTTACTATGATTGATGCATTACGACGAATCTTTAACGACAATTGACAAATCATCTTTAATTAATCATAACCGACTGATTACGACGATATAACGACTTTTTTGGTAGTCGTTATCCCTCTCTTTTCTTGTAGTGTGAAATGAATCGTCAATACATTGAATACAACTAGACATCACACAAAGTAGGCAAACTATTTATAAAAACCAATAGAATTCTTTTAGATCACTCAATTTTATAATTATAATTGATGTTTGATATCATTTAAAGAAGCTTATAAAGTGTACGATCGTTTATGGTAACATAAATACTGGTGATGTTAAAATAAATTATGCTTTCAACACATTGATGTAAGAAAAATATCTTATTTGTTGCTAAAAATCACCAATGGCTTCTTGTTTGATTTCATTTGTTTTGATTATTTTTTCTAATGATTTTGTCTTCTGATTCTTCTGTTGTTGCTTATTAATTTGACTATCTTGCTAAAATTTTATCAAACCAATAAATTCTGCTATTTTATTAAGATGCACTTAATATCTGATTGATCGAACTCACTCGAAAGTTCAAAAAATATAGTGAAACATTCACTAACGTGGCTAAATTTCGACTAAGCTTTGGAAAATTTTATTAGATTTTGCCGTTGCATACTAGAGAATCGTTAAAATAAAAAGTCATGTACACTAATTTTTTGTTGGAATAAAAAATAAATTTCAGTCTATATATGCTTAATAAATATGGCATGTATGTTCAATATATATACATTATTAGAAAAAGGAAAATCACTATATAAAAAAGGAAAAACTCTTGATTTCCCTGAAACACCCTCGCTCTTACGAAGACGGACAAGGGTAGTTCAAGCTCGATATATAGGTATACAACTTTCCTAATTCCAAAACTGAAGTGGGTCGAGACCAATCTCCTTGTGTAAGCACCAATCTCTCCGGTTCTCAAATCTGTCTCTAGATTTCGTGTCGGAGTTGGATTTGATCGTGGAGGATGAGTGATCAAGGTTTCGAAGGGAGTAGTGAACCAGGGGACCTTACCAATCATCCTTCAGGGATAGTTCCAACTCTTCAAAACATTGTCTCTACAGTTAACTTGGACTGCAAGCTTGACCTAAAAGCAATAGCTTTGCAAGCACGCAACGCTGAATATAACCCTAAACGTTTCGCTGCTGTGATCATGAGGATAAGGGAACCAAAGACCACCGCGTTGATCTTCGCCTCGGGAAGAATGGTCTGTACTGGAGCCAAGACCGAAGACTCCTCCAAGCTGGCTGCTAGGAAGTACGCTAGGATAATTCAGAAACTTGGATTCCAAGCAAAGTTCAAAGACTTCAAGATTCAGAACATTGTAGCTTCTTGTGATGTCAAGTTTCCTATAAGGCTTGAAGGTCTTGCTTGCTATCACCACGCTTTCTCAAGTTACGAGCCCGAGATATTTCCAGGACTCATTTATAGAATCAAAGGGAAGAAAGAGAAAGGAGCAAAGGTTGTGTTACTAATCTTTGTGTCTGGGAAGATAGTTATCACTGGAGCCAAGAAGAGAGAAGAGACTTACAAAGCCTTTGAGAATATATACCCGGTCCTCACGCAATTCCAGAAGAAGTTCACTAGATAGGCCAAGCAAGGATCTTGGAGTTGTGTTGTGGTCTTTTTAGCCACTTGGATGGCTATGCTTGCTTTGATTTATTTTTTCCTTGAACGAGTGTAAATGTGGATGTTAACAAAGTGGCTTTTAAAACCAAATATGAGAATGCTATGGTGGGAGTAAATCCACATTACAATTCTTTCAAAGTCTTGTAATTCAAACAGCAGCATCACCGTACGATCCCATACACTCATCATGAGATGAACAGTGAGAAGACTAATGAGATTGTGTTTGGGCCGGTCCAGGAGCAAGACCAGAGGCGTGTGGCAGCAGCAACTACTGCTAAGCCTACGGAGTATGGAGATCAGATGAATCTTCATTACAGAGCACACCAATCTGTGAGTTACCCATATGGTTACTATTCCTATACATGAGAAGTTGATTAACGTATATGATAAGAGAGGATCATTGGTGCTTGGGGGTACAGGTGGGTTTTGAGATTCGTTGAGAAGTAACACTTTTGAGGATTTGGGGTTTTAGATCTTTCTTGTAAGAAAAAGTAGCAAACTTTAGTTATTATTCCGTGATATAAACAAAAGATGAGCACTTCCACAAAGATTCTTACGCAAAGGTTCAGCACAAAGCTAGTTTAATTCCTAGAACACAACATTTACAAAAGATGTAGCAGTGCCAGTTTCCTGATCAGTGCGCTCCTCGCCATTATTAGTTTCTTGTGCATCATCAAACGTAATCAGGTCCACAAGATCATCAGAGGGTTTCAGAGAAAGCTGTGGCTGTGAGTGACTTGGAGTTTCCGGATCAGGCAAAGAGACTGTCTTGTCTACAATAGCTACATTGTTGGGCTGACACATGAACAAAAGGGGAGATACCATCGACCATAGTAATCTACTTATTGCGGAATACATAAGGGAAAGATGAGACACAATCATCATAACTAGTCTACTTAGTAGAGAAGAAAGGGTTGATCCAGCAACTAGGTTTCTAGTGTAGGAGAAGAAGGTCCGAACTTGTTCCCCCAATTTGATTAGGAGAAGCTTCCATGTCGCGATGAACGAGAGGTGGTTCACTTCTTCCTGTCTATAAAGATTTGGTTAAGACATCTCGATCTAAAGTTCATAGAGTTAATGTAATGACAGATAACAAAAACAACTTACATGACGAATGATGTAAGGACGAGCAGCAAAGCCAATGGCTACACCGAGAAAGCATGAAAGGGCAATCCCTATTGACCAAAGAGAGTATGTCCCCAAATCTGAAAACATCAAAAGAAGAACCGTTACTGTATCAAATCAACAAAAGGAATACTGGAAAAGAAAAAAAACACATACTAGAATGAGAGCTTTGGAGGCAATCCTCTTCCTTAAGATTAATCTGGCGGATCATTTCGTTTCCATGATCAGAAACAAGCAAACAACATCTTTGAGGAACAAAAGTTATCTCAAAATCATTAGAGAAAGTTGCATTCTGTGCTGGTCCATCTCTATGTCCACACTCCTTTGAGATTCCTCCTGCAATGGTGGTTACATAACCTACAGAGTCCATTAAAAAAAGAGATAAATATATATTGTTCAACAAACTGAATTTAGACAATAACAGACTAGCATTGATGCAAAGGGGCACATTACAAAATGATTAAACACCTGAAGAGTTGATCTTGCGTATAACTTTATTGTTCTTATCAGCAACATAAACATTCCCTTTGGCATCCACAGCGAAACTACGCGTCTTATTGAACCGGCTATTACCAGCTTTACCATCTAAATAACCGGGAGTCCCATCCCCAGCAAACCGGTTCATCACACTATCTGCACAAACACACATACACATCTGAAAATTTCAATTAAAGATAGTAAAGTTTAAGACTTTCACACACACAATCAAAATCCCATAACCCCTAACATACACACACGATCCGATTCATAGATTTGATACAAAAAGGGGTTGGCTTTGTGTGAGTTTACCAACGGACATAGGAAACGAAGTAGTGTAGAACGTGCTTGCAGACGAATCAAGAACAATCATATTGGACGATCCTGGTAGAGCATGAACCGTGTGTGGATTCAGACCACACTTGTGACCATCAATCACTGTAGTAACCTCGTACCCGTCTTCCAAAACTGGCTTACCCTTGACTGTATGTAAACATAATCAAAAACCATGAGAGAAAAACCTCAGGAAGCAGTTATATCAAATGACACTTACCCAGATTGAAAACGAGGAACGAGAAGAGTAACAAGGAGGAAAACGACCAAGCCATGTCGGAATCGAAGAGGAGTTGAGAAAGGGACTTTGTGTCTCTCTCTTACTTAATGTTGCTGCATAGCATCTTTAAAGTTCATTCCTTTACTAAAGTGTGTCTCGCACTTCTTCTTCATGTAATTGGGGGATTACTAGGGCCCTGAGAGAAAATTAATCTGCTGTGGTGATGTGTAGGGAAGAGAATTTGGGGATAACCAATTATATGAATCGGCCCAATAACGGCCCGGTTTGTTTTATGACTGTTGGTGAAACATTGCCGTTTTGATGTAAACTAAAGTCATGTTATACAAAAAAGACGAGCATCGTCGTTCATTGAGATCCAAATCTCAGTTTCGTTTTGATCTCTCGTCTTTGATCAGATAGTCGGAGCTCCGGTAACGGATCCGGGACAATCCGGCGGAGAAATACTGCTTTCACGGCTGACTTGATTTGAAGATTCTTCTTCCTAAAGTTGCCGGCGGGCGAAGGTCCAGCTCTTCCACACCCAATCATGAATTCGATTTTTTCCGGTACTCGTCTAAGGTAATTGGATCCTCTTCATTACTATTGATCAACGGTGCATTTGATATAACATATACAAGTTAGAGGAGGATTTGAAGAAATCGAGCTCGTCCATTTGATTGTTTGATTTTGGCATCCTTTTGCTTGTTGTGTTGAATATTGGAAGTCAGATCAGTTTGAGAATTGCGTAATTGTATGATTCTGAAGTTGAGGATACATGTGGATTTGATTTCAGGGACATGATCCGATCCATAAGAGCGTGCAAAACAGCTGCGGAGGAGCGTGGTGTTGTGAGAAAAGAGTGTGCTGATATCCGAGCATCGATTAATGAAAATGATCCTCATGATAGGCACAGGAATCTCGCCAAGCTCATGTTCATACACATGCTGGGTTACCCAACACACTTTGGGCAGATGGAGTGCTTGAAGCTTATTGCATCTCCTGGGTTTCCAGAGAAGAGGATTGGTTATCTCGGGCTGATGTTGCTTCTTGATGAGAGACAGGAAGTGTTGATGCTGGTCACAAATTCGTTAAAACAGTATCCTTTGGTGTTGATTTTAATAGCATGGTTCATTGTATAGATTTTGGGTTGCATTTATGTGATGAGAATTCAGTAGGGGAGGATATAGTGATAGATTTGTTCAAGTTTAGCCTTAACTCACGTGCAGAGATCTTAACCACACGAACCAGTATGTTGTAGGGCTCGCGCTCTGTGCTTTAGGGAATATTTGTTCAGCAGAAATGGCTCGTGATCTTGCACCGGAAGTAGAAAGATTGATCCAGTTTCGTGACCCTAATATCCGTAAGAAGGTGAATTGTTTCTTGTTTCTATATATGTTTTGATGGAGTATGATTTGTTGTGGTTTTTGTTCCTTCATTGCTTTGACCATTTGTGTTGTATTATATTTAGGCGGCGCTTTGCTCCACTAGAATAGTGAGGAAAGTTCCAGATCTTGCAGAGAACTTTGTAAATGCTGC
Source organism: Moricandia arvensis (assembly GCA_905132765.1). Lineage (NCBI taxonomy): Eukaryota > Viridiplantae > Streptophyta > Magnoliopsida > Brassicales > Brassicaceae > Moricandia > Moricandia arvensis. The sequence goes on along the minus strand of CAJHQP010001415.1, from coordinate 28,894 downwards.
TTCTTCCTTGCTTAAAGAAAAGCATCATGGGGTTCTTATAACAGGAGTTCAACTTTGTTATGAACTATGCACGATCAGTGATGAGGCCCTAGAATACTTCAGAAAGGTAGCTCCATAATTTGTTTAGACCACTCAATTTATGCATGCATGAGCATTGCCGTATTCTAGTTTAATATTCTTTGCAGAACATCCGTACCTGTGCACACTCTATTACTTGTATGATGCGTCTGTATACTATATTTCTCCTGCAGTAAATTTCCCCTCTCTTTTCTTTATGTTGTATCTACAGAAATGCACGGAGGGGCTGATAAAAACTTTGAGGGATATTACTAATAGCGCATATCAGCCTGAGTATGATGTTGCAGGGATCACAGATCCTTTTCTTCACATACGGTTACTTAAGCTCCTGCGTGTTTTAGGCCATGGTGACGCTGATGCTAGTGATTTGATGACTGATATACTTGCCCAGGTTAGTCGTAATTTAGCAAGTGATTCTAGATGTGGCTCTCCATTTTCACATTTGCGATGTAATTCCCGTAGGAACCATACATTTTATGGTTTTTGCTTTTTCTTTTTCAGTTGCAGTAAATATATATTTTGGAGAAATGTTGTAGGAAGAAAAACTGTGTATGATAGCTATGCCATCTCATAAGCTGGAACTGATTCTGTATCATAAGTGGGAAATAAGTTTCTTTAGTTGATAGGGGTGATCGGATATCATTCTCTTTGGTAGATACGAGACTTGTTAGTACTGAGATTACCTGTACGTTTAGCCGGATTGAACTTTACCTCTTTTGTTGCCGCCTCGGTTACATGCTTTGTTAAAATCTTTTCAGTTCAGAGTCAGGGATCTACTCTGGTTTTCATAATCTTCCAGGTTCCTTGATCCCTGCTGTTACGCTGAGAGATGTCTTGATTTTAGTTGGTTTCATGCTATTGTAGGTGGCCACAAAAACTGAATCAAACAAAAACGCAGGAAATGCCGTACTCTATGAGTGTGTTGAAACAATCATGGCCATTGAAGACACCAGTAGCTTGCGTGTGCTTGCTATCAACATCTTGGGAAGATTCTTATCTAACCGCGACAACAATATCAGGTTCGACTCTACTCAATTTATATGTTGAGGACTAGTTGCTTGTTTTTTCTGTCTCTTATCTTGTCTGGTTAACTTTATGACGCACATTGCGCTCTTGTTATCAGCCAGCGCTTCTTTCTTAATATTCGTTTTATTTTATGTTTTCTCACTCTTGTTTTCTCAGACATGTTGCATTCCCCTTATATCATATTCTCGTTCTCTCAGATATGTTGCATTAAACATGCTGATGAAAGCAATCGCTTTTGATGATCAAGCAGTGCAAAGGCACAGAGTTACAATCTTAGAATGTGTTAAGGTATTGTTTTTACTACCAGAAAATATTTTTAAACAACTGTATCTAATAGTTCTTTTAGAGAAAAGAATAATATTAACTTGCCTTCTGCTTCCATCAACTATTTAGGACCCAGATGCTTCCATCCGGAAAAGAGCTCTTGAGCTCGTCTCTCTTTTGGTAAATGAGAACAATGTTAAACAACTGACAAAGGAGCTGATTGATTATTTGGAAATTAGCGATGAAGATTTTAAGGAGGATCTCAGTGCGAAAATTTGTTCTATCGTTGAAAAGTAAGTATTCTGTTTGAGAAAGTGAAGCAGCACTTGCTTTTGCCCCTTTTTATGTTATGTGAGTGTCTAGTTAATTGAATTTTATGTTGATTTGTTAAGAAATTTGATAATGTAGGTTTTCTCCAGAGAAAATCTGGTACATTGATCAGATGCTCAAGGTTCTGTCGGAGGTATGGATTGAAATGCGAGACATCTGCCTAAGCTCGTTTTAATTGCTTATTTTTTTTGTATCGGTCTTAACCTTACTCCTATTCCATGTTAATAGGCTGGAAAGTTTGTGAAAGATGATGTGTGGCATGCACTGATTGTTGTCATAAGCAATGCATCAGAGCTTCATGGATATACAGTCAGAGCATTATACAAAGCAGTCTTGACATATTCAGAACAGGTGTGTCTTATTTTTCTAATGTTCGATTGATTTCATTCTTCAATTAGTGTAATTCTTTCTAATATGGTTTCTTTGAGATTTCAAACAGGAGACCCTTGTCCGAGTGGCGATTTGGTGTATTGGGGAATATGGTGATTTGCTGGTTAACAATGTGGGGATGCTTGGTATTGAAGATCCAATAACGGTAAGCATTACCATACCAATCTTACTCATGCTTCTTGGGATTTCTTGTTGACTTAAAAAACATGGAATGACTAGTTGACTGCCTTGGGCAGGTAACGGAAAGTGATGCAGTGGACGTTGTCGAGGATGCCATTACTCGCCATAACTCAGATATGACTACCAAAGCGATGGCATTGGTTGCTCTATTGAAGCTGTCATCCCGCTTTCCTTCTATCTCAGAGTATGTTCGAGTTTTTAAAATCTCAGTTGTCTTTTATCTCAACTCGTTTATCTATCTGTACTGAGTATATGAATAATGAATTTTGGCTGTCTACCAGAAACTTTAGTGTGTTACCTTCTGAGACATTATTCATGAATACATTTTACCTGTACATTCATGTCCGCAGCTCTCATTTGGTAACTAAACAGCTCTCTAAATTTCAATGGCAGGAGGATTAAAGATATAATTGTGAAGCAAAAAGGGAGCCTTCTCCTTGAAATGCAGCAGAGAGCTATTGAGTTCAATTCTATTGTTGACAGGCATAAAAATATAAGGTGGTTAATATCTTCTCGTGTATTTTTTAAAAACTTATCTCCCCCTCAAATCTCACTAAAGCGAGGTCTCTATGCATATAGATCTTCTCTGGTTGAGAGAATGCCGGTGCTAGATGAGGCTACTTTCAATGTAAGGAGGGCTGGCTCTTTGCCTGCTTCAGTTTCAACAATGGCCAAACCTTCAGTTAGTATTCCAAATGGTGTCGCTGCAGCTCCGCTTGTGGACTTGCTGGATCTGGGCTCTGACGATATCATGGTTGCACCTAGTAGTTCATCTGGTGCAGATTTCCTTCAGGATCTTCTAGGTGTTGACTTAGGATCATCCACAGCACAATCTGGTTAGTTCTTTGGCTTCTCCGAAGCTGTTTTTAAAAAAAAATTATGGTGTGTTCAATGATGATATTGTCTCCGAATGAGCAATTGTTTCCTCTATGGCATTGCAATGTATCAGGTGCAACCCCGGGTCCAAAAGCCGGCACAGATCTGTTGCTGGATATTCTATCAATTGGAACACCTTCTCCGGCACAAAACAACACATCATCAGTTGATTTGTTATCAAATAACAACAATCCTTCTACTGCGCTAGACACACTTTCTTCACCAGCCCCACCTCACATAGCAACGACTGCTTCTGCTGGTGGTATGTTTGATTTGTTAGATGGTCTTTCTCCAAGCCCATCGAAGGAAGGTAAGAGAAAGTTTATGTAATCTCTGAAACAAAATCTATACAATCATTGAAACTCTTTTACGAAGATGAATAACCTGCTTTCCTCCTTGATTGCAGCAACCAATGGTCCAGCATATCCACCTATTGTTGCATACGAGAGCAGCACCTTGAAGATTGAGTTCACATTCTCAAAGCCATCAGGGAACCCACAAGAAACAAATGTCCATGCCACTTTTATAAATCTATCTCCTAATACTTTCACAGATTTTATCTTCCAGGCTGCTGTTCCAAAGGTCATTTCAGCTTACATTTTCCCCCCTTATTATCCAGTTTTGAAAAAAAAATCTTTAACCTTGTCTTTCGTTTTGGAAATCTCCAGTTCCTCCAGCTGCACTTGGATCCAGCGAGCAGTAACACACTCCCGGCAAGCGGTAACATCACGCAGAATCTGAGAGTCACCAACAGCCAGCACGGGAAGGTAATATACACTTTCTCTGTTGAGCTTCCTTTCTTAATTTTTTATCTTCATCATTCAGTTTAGCACTCAATGATCCAGAACTCAGTTTATGCTCCTATAAAGATTGGTTGAATCCTTTGGATTCAGTGACTTGAGACTCAAGGGATTTAATGTTTTAAAATATGGCAGAAATCTCTAGTGATGCGCATGAGGATTGGGTACAAACTGAACGGAAAAGATGTATTGGAGGAAGGACAGATCAACAACTTCCCTCGCGGGTTGTGAGGCTGCTTGTATTTTCAGCATAAGGTCTTCTGAGTATTTATTATCATCATCCCTATTCCAAAAAAAATGAAGAAAGATATGTCTTGCCCGTGCAGCTGACGCAACAAAATCAGCTTTTACCTTCCTACATTTTTATCCGTTTCCTGAAACTTTGGCTTTGTTTGGGATTTGAGATTCTACTGGTTTCTTTTTGAACAAAATTTCATATGTTTTGAGTCGGAAAGTGATGGAGGAAGCACACAAGTTTGTCTCGTGTATAAAACTTTTAAAGAGATTTGTTTGCCCACATGATGTATCTCTAGTTTCAGTTACAGCTTCATCTTTGCACAAAAGTTTTGGATTTGTTTGCTAATTTAGTGGCTAATGTAATTATGTCACTTGGTAATGATTTTGAAGATAATTATGTCACTTGGTAATGATTTTGAAGACAATATGTGACTTGAGAGATCATCGATATGTTCATGAGTGTCATCATTATTTATCCCTACCAATAATGATTCCAACCCATTTTTGGATACACTTTACAGGTCTCAAACCCCACCAAAGATATAAAATTTGACTTCTTTTTTTTCCATTTTCATTTTTATATGATTTGCCATAAAAATGATATTCTTTTTGTTTGGACATTAAAGACAAAATACAGCTAACAAAATCATCAAAGTTTGTGCAAATCTTTGAGGTTCCATCTGGGAATCTCGTCTACTTCAAAAGCTTTACAAATCGGAATTAGGTTCCTAAAACATAATCCGATTAGAACTTGGGGACTGAAAGAACCATCACATAGAACATAATCAAAGAACAAGCTTATTCCCCTCTTAACAAACACAAAGAGATTCAGCTACAAAGACACAAAAAGACCACCACTACAGTATATAGTGTTAACAAAATGAATTTCAAAAACTCAAAAATCAATGATTTAATTAAATCAACACCAGAAAATAACCTACCCTTTTGATCTGTACCTACCCCCATTTCTCTTCTCATGGCCCCTGAAATCTCCTTCCATTCAATGCTAATCCAGCATCAACTGTACTACCAGATGCAGAACAAGCAAAAGATGTTGAAGAAGAAGAACCCACCAGATTGGTCTCTGCTTGGTTTGCAAACTTTGATCTTTTATTAGACCACTGCCAAATCTTTGACACAGAAAAGCTGTCACCTTTACTCCTCATGTTAATCTTCTTCCCTTCAACATGACTCTCTCCATCTTTCACATTCTTCAAACCTTCATTATTAGGACACAAAGCCACAACCAGATCTGATTCAGCCACTATGTACTGATAAGACCCCATGGAGAAACATCTCCTGTTATCAAGACTACTGTTCACACTACTCACACACCCACTTGTCTCTCCTCCTCCTGTTCCTCCTCCTCCTTCACTTTCATTAATAATATTACTGCTCCTGAACTTGCCAAGCCTCACTGAGAACACTCTCTTCCCACTCATGATATCACTCTCCCCCGGAGAAACCCTACCCCCATCTTCTCCGGCGAAAAACCCGAAATTGAAATCCGGGTTTTCGAATTGGTGCCCTAGAGGGTAAAGGGTTCCTCTACAAAGCGGGCACGTGGAGTTCGAGAGAAGCCACGTGTCGATACAGTCGATGTGGAAAGCGTGGCTGCAAACCGGAAGCAGCCTGAGCTTATCGTCCTCCGAGAATTCGCAGAGACACACCGCGCAATCGAACGGCTCCTTCGACCCTTTGATCTCTTTGTAGAGGAACACGGGAAGGGCGTCGATTAGGGCTTGGTCTAGACCAGAGTCGTGGAGATGGAACAGCTGTTGGAGCTGTCTTTGGTAAGTGTCGGAGTCGGAGAGTTCTGGGTTTCGATCGGAATCGGCCGCTGAGGAAGAAAGTCTCGATCTTTTCTTCTTTAAGTAGTATTTGACCGTCAAATGTAGGAGGCTGAAGAGGAAGAAGACGACGGAGAGGAGAACGATGACGAAGAGAAGGATTGGGCTTATTCGTTTAGATGAGTGATGATGATTCGCGGTGAGGGGAGGAGGAGCAGGTGAGATTTGGATCGAGTCTTCGTTGGTTTGATGAATCATTTGAGACATTTTTTTTTGTTTCTGGTTTGTGATGAAGAAGAGAGACACACCATTAAGCTTACTCTCTCAGATTTAATCGTAAACCCCTCAATTTATGATTATTTTTTCCATGGAGCTCAATAAAAAAGATTTGAAATCGATTTCACAGTCAAAACGTAAGCAGGAATGATTGCTAAACAGATTTGGCACAACTAGAGAGAGCGCATGCCATCATTAGCTTAAAACATGGAATCGAGAAAAAAGAATATAGTAGTTGTGTTAGTTAAGGCTTTAACTAAATGATTAGTTACTTATAATTGATCATAGAGTTATTAGGCAGAGTCTCTTATTAGGTCACCTAACTTTTGTGTGTTTACTGGAAAATTGGAACAATCCGCAATAATCGTTCATCTTTGTCATTAATTTTGAAAAGAGTCACTCAAATAGAGTATAGTTTAATAGTAGTTTTTTTTATATGTCAAAAGTGAAATATACTGTAGTTTCTAAGACAAGTTGATTTTGAATAATAATATATAGGGACTGGAATCAATAAAGTGAAGCAACACAAAAAAAGTAACTAGTAGAAAATATTATTTTGAATATGGAGGAAAGCATTAACCACATGGTCATGTCAACAAATGGGTTTAAACAAAATCCGAGGCTGTGAACATTGGTATTTGAAATTGATAAAAAAGTAAAGAAAAAGGTTGTCAGCACTACTTTTAGAATAACTAAATTCATGGGCTAAAATGGCCCAATTACGATATTTGGAGGCCCAAGTAATAAGGTTCACCTAAATCATGGAAACACAAACAAATTCCATCAGAATTACGAAGTAACAAATTTCATTTCAAGAACATACGAACTGAGAAATAAATATCTACGTACAGTGTGTGATAAAAACATATAAATCAGTTTTGAAAAGAAAAAGCCAATATTAAGAGAGCGAGTACATATCAGAGAGGGCTTTGAGAAACTTAATCTTCAACTCCAAATGCATAATATAATCAGCAGTCTTTGATAGAAGTAGATCCGGTTGGTTCAGTCTTTGCCCACCCGGTATCAGCACTCGGAGCTTCCTCATTTTCATCTGGATCGACCCGAATCTAGAACCTGACCCACGACCCGTCTTCTTCTTCGTGTGCTTCTTCTCCCTTCTGTACGATCTCGACTCTTCCATTGTCTTTTTTTTTTTTTTTGCTTATGACAACAGTGTTTATGATGATATGCAGTGGACGTGGAGGTGGTCCATATATATAGTGCCTCAAGTCTTCTTAATTATTTCTTGTTTTGTAATTAAATTTTCTGCTCTTTTCTAGTTTTTAGTTTTTGAAATAAGAAAGTGTTTATTATGTATGTCAGTGATTGTTTTACATCCACACTCTCGATCTGTTTAAGCTGCTACAAAATAATAAAAATATTAGAGCAATAATTATGTTTATTAGTTTATTTATGTATTTACATGTTACATTCACTTTTTGTGTTTGTTTGTGGATAAGTAAACACAAAATGTCTCGTAAGAGCTAGGATCGTGTCATGGCATGGCAAACTAGAGTGTAGAATCGACTCGAATATTGGGTTTAACAGAGAGAGATGTGATACAGAATGATGAAGCCAATAATGCAATAACCACTGTTCTAAAAAGTGGTCTAGGTGACGTCTAAGCGCCCACCTACTCGGTAAATCGGGCATGACATATATTTTTCAACTAATTTTTTTTTTTTTTAAATCGGTCTAGACAATAAAAGTTTGATATAGGCACTCGTCTAAACAACAATTCTTTATAAGGCATATAACTACTGTTTAGCTATACTATATATTTGCGAGAACAAATAAGGATAATATGAAAAAAATTGTGTTCTTATTTCCAAATTGAAAAAATAATAATCAGGAAGTTAAAAGAGATCAAACTATGTCTTAAAACATTATAGATCTCATAATGGTGATAATTAGTTTGATTTTAACTTAGGACTTTTTAGCATTGTTTATTGAAACTGATTTAAAACATATTATATCATAGAAGAATATGACAATAACAGTGAGAAACTAATGGTCTTTTCACACTGGAAATAGTAAAAACAGACACGATTGATGACACATTAGCAAATGCATCACACAGATTGGTGATCTTTACCTCTAGATCCAAATGCATCACATAGCCCAACACTTCGAACAAGGAATCAATTTCCAGAGAGCCAGGGTCAAAGAAACCTCCACCCAGCTTGTATGTTGTTTTGTCTCTTACCAGATCCATGTAACCTAGAACCATTGTTTCGCTGGTAAACTGAAATTTTACTGACTCAAAAATTTTTTTTGGATCTTTATAAATTTTAATTAAAAAAAGAAAATACTTTACAATTCGCAATATAATAATACATGTCGAGAAAAATATATAATCAAGTGATAAGAGCTCATAGTTGTGGTCCAAGTACTAATACACTAGTCTTACTACATATGGATCGATATAAATTAAATGGATCCTAGTTATTAAAATAGAGAATTAATAAACACGATCGAATCTGGCGGTTTTATGTTTGAGCTAGTCTGACTATTTGCAATATATTTTTAATAATTATCTGCAAAAGCAATATGTTTTCTTATAACAAACTATTTGCAATGTGTTGTAAACTTCAACCTGTATATGTACTTTTACAAAGTAATTTAAATATATTCTTCCATCACCTCTCACAAGTTCCCCCCCCCATTTTATCGTAAACGAACATGCAAGATGCAACCATACATATAGGACATCTCCTTGAACAATAAGTGGATAATTGTCAGTGTAACAGTTTTGTTGCAGACCGTTGCTTATTTGTTTAGTCAGGTCACTGAAAATTAATTGAGAAAAGGCATGGAGAGTGCAACCCATATACTTGCATGTGTTTAGCCAACTCATCCACCGTGAGCTCTTCAATGTACAAAGAGTACATAACTTGGTTGTTTTCGTCTAATTACGACTTTGCCGTTTTAACATTTTCGTTTCGACATTCACGTCGTTTAGAAACTCACCAAACATACTGTAGAGTTCTAAAGTTATATACTGGTGTATGTATGTAGTAGTATACTAAAATTTCTAGAAATCCAATCAATAATATTTTAATTAACTAATAAATTTTCAAACTTTTTTAATATATTCTTAATTAAACAATAATTGTTATATATACATACACCAATATATAACTTAAGAATTTTATCGTAAAAATTATTATTGGAGGTGCTTTTATAGTCTACGAATAAGCTTATACTAGAGGATCCTTATTGGTATAATATCTTAAGCGAGATTCTAAAGTACAAAAAGATTAATATTCTAATAAAGTTTAGTTACTGAATTAATTTTTAATTATTAGAAAAAGCTCAACTTCATATATGTCATTATAGTTTCTAAAAGTTTTTTTTCCTAATTTCTTTAATTCTTTTTTCTTAATTGCTTTTGCTTAGATAATAAATTTTTATTGATGGAGGTGCTTTTAGATCCGAAATATTAGACATATAATATGGGTCAGCTAAGGTTTTTATTGGAATTCATAGGCCGAAGTCCAATGATGAAAACGTCAAAAGAAATGTTCACTTCATAGTTTCTCATCGTCAATGTTCTCTTCTCCGGATCTCTATCAAGATCTTCAGAGCGGGCTTCCACATATAAATTTGAAACATTTTAATGGCGGCCCACATTTTAGGGGCCCCCACTTCTATTTTTTTTTCAACACTAATTTTTGTTTATATATATATATATATATAATGTTAAATGTACAAAGAGCTATAAAAATTAAGGAAAAGAAATCTTCATCTTGTTGACAATTTCTCTAGTGAAGCATCAGGGATATTCCCTGGCTTGTGGGATAGTTCTCAAGCATCGGAGGTACAGGGAAGCTTAGAAGTCGGGCTCAGTAAATGGAAAGTTGAACTACTTGCTGCACTAGAAGTAGGTGCTTCAGAGGTCCAATCTATGATTCTCAAGGGTGGTGGGATGATCACTTTTGCCAAAGTTTATCAGTTGTTGGCTAAGAAACTATCGGGAAAAGTAATCCTTGAAGCTGCATCCAGATACCTTGGCTTAAGAACAGTGATGCAATTAGTCGGCCCAATGATGTGGGGGACGTTACTGGCTGATTTGGTTATTCAGATGCTTGAAACTGACTACGCTAGAATCTTGCGAGCAATTTACGCGTTTGCTCAGATTCGGATCACCAGGACATACAGGCTACCTTGTAAATGAAGTAACAGTTCTTTTCTCGAGACTCTCAGTATCCACTGTCTCTACGTATTATGTCGGTAACAATGAACGTACTATAGTTGAAATAACCGAGGTAAAAAAAAAAAAAAAATAGACAGAGAAAATGAGACCCAATCGTCAAACAAAGTTGGAAATTACTTTCGATTAGCCACCACATACATATACACATCTCAAGTCAAGGGTGACTCTCTTTATTTCTTTGCCACACCCAAGAGTGACACCTACGGGGCATGAATCACCAACCTAAACGTACGCCAATACGTCAGCGTTTCCATCTCATAATTATTTAGATTCATAAGTGATTTTATAACGAAGAAAAAAAAAACAAAAAGTAGTAGAGCTGTTATTATCATCAACACTTCCACGAACATCCAGATTTGCTCTTCAACCAAGTTGACAATCCGATAATATTGTTTTTCCTGCATAAGTCCAACTAAATTTAATCTTCGCACTTTCGCGGTCCTAAAAAAAAAAAAAAAAAAAATTAAGGAAAAGAAAAATGTTATATCTTTTTTTTTCAAAAGAAAATGTTATATCTACGAGAATAAAACATTAAGGGGATGTATTCATATAAAATTTGAGGTGATTTGATTTTAATGAGGCTGTAGATGATTTTATGAAATTAAAGAATTTTAAATGATTTTCGTTACATCATCTTAGAATATCACCTAAGATCATGAGATTTTAATTTTAATTTTTAATTCAAAAACTATACCCAAACACTCTAAAATCATTTAAAGTATTAAAACTCCACAATTTAAAATATTTTCAATAACAATGAATTTTAGAATATTTTATGAAATGCCAAATTTAATAATAGTGGATTTTAAATGAGTTTTTGAAATTCATCATGTTTGAATAACAATGAATTTGTCATTTTTACACAAATCACTTCAAATTCTCACTTGAATACATCTCCTTAAGTGTGTAAGATAGGTGTTTAAATACTTAGGATTCAGATAATAATAAATTTAACATTAAAATTAAAATAAATAAAAAATATCTTTTTCATTAGTTTAGTCATGGGTTTACAATGACTTTTGAATTTTTAGTGAAACAGTTTTTTGTTGAACAGTTTTTATTTTACTGATTGGAACCCAAAAATACAGTTCAGATCTTATCCTCTGATAAGTACCGTGAGACATAGAAATCAGTGTGTGTAAATAAATTGTACAGATCAAACTGATATCACCTGCCTAATGTATCAATTTACTCTAATTCACCGAAGTAATTTACGTCGTGATTTATTTGCTTTTCCTATATATACATTTTACTTGGTAATGGTATAAAACATATGACTTTCAAGATGTTATTATAATAGGTTTAGTGTAAAACTATATATTTAAAACAATACTACGGAAGTCGGTATATATATTATTCATCTTGAAAGCCTTGCGAGTTGATACACCCCAATATGGCGAACGTAATAAAATATACTGCAACATACGTAGACAAACACATATTTTAGGTTCCATTTGATTTAGAAAAGACTATACATATACTAAGATTTCATCAATCTCCTTTAAGTAATTGATAAGACTGTCGATGATCCACACTGGATCTTCTACGTCATGGCGGATCTTCTCGAACTCGACGGTCCACAACACTCGACTACCATCAGCCTCGTATGCCCTGGGAGTGACCGTGATGGTTGCTTTGAACTTCTTGTAGCTATCTGAGACAAGATTTCCACTCATACTCAGCGTCACTGTTCTTTTCTCCCACCCCACATACTCAGTGATCTTCTCATTCGCTAAGGTGAAAGAACATCAAATATAATTAAGGGTTTTGATCAAGAAAGATCAAGAAATAAGAATGAAACGTGAAGGAGTTTAAATGATTTTACATATTATGTCAAAAGTGCTGTTTATGTCGTCGGTGAAAGATGTAAACAACTTGTCCGCCGGAGACTTGGTGTCAAACTCGCCGGAAGAATCTCCATGTAGCGCCATTCTATTTTTTTTCTTTTACTATTATATTTCTATGAAGTTATATTATACTCCTTTTGATGATGGTGTTTTATATATAGAGATGAAATTTGCATTAGTTCACGTTTTTTACTTAACCCCACACATCTCTGATGGTCACTTGTCACGACCGTGGAACCGACGAGTCTGAAGATGTAAGTGAGCGGTGGTTCCCGTTGGAATAGTCTGCCCTTTAATAAGAAGACACGTGTTTCTTTGTGGGAGTAGCAGCCATGGCTCGACAGGGTTCACAAGAGAAAACACACTACAAAACAAAGTCACGTGCTCCGAAGAGAGGTGCACGTGTTGGATTGGTCACCGTCACTGTGGCTGCTAGTTTATAATTCGCCTAGATAGTTATAATCTACAATATTATTTGAAAAGGGGTTTTGATTACTTGTCAACTTCTTCATAACTTTATGGATAATCAATAGTTATCATAAGTTAAATAAATATTTTTTATAATATTTATATTATTTAATAATAAGAAAATATAAATATATTTTCTATAATACTATTTAAAAATTATTTTTTTATTCGTTAGTTTTCAACAATTTAGTAACAATCAATAGTTTTAATAACTTTAATAAATATTTTCTTAATATTTATACATTTTTCAGGTTACCCACGATTTTAGATTATTATACTTATTTGTCATGTTTCATTAACATCAAGTTATCAATCGAAAGCTATGAATCTCAACAATACAATTTTCCCATTAATTAGTTTATAAGCTGTTAGTTAAAAAGAAGTATGTTTTAAATATGGTAGATTTTGTTAATAAGTATCACTACAAATAAAATTCATATAAAATGCAATTAAACTAATGTTAGTAGGAATCATTGTAAAAGGAAAAATGTTTAAACATATATATCATTTGATGATCAAGAGAGGTTTATTTTCATTGGCTTCAATGATAATTGGTAATTATGGTTTTATTTTGTAGATTTTTCTTTGATGTTATGTTAAAGTATTAATAAAACTTTATTAGGTTATTATGATCTGATGATTTTCTTACATGTGTGGTTATTATTTGTAAGATTTTATATATTGTTTAGTTATAGAATAAATAAAAATTTACACGTACCAAACTATTACTTAAGTTGCATTGTAATAAAAAATTCAAATTATATCTTTGAAACTAATTAAATAATTTAGACTACAATAAAAATATGTAAAAAATAGAATTGGTTAGATATATATTAGTATGTACAAGGTGTAGGCCGTCATCTAGCTAGTATGATAAGAATAAATAACAAATAATTAAATATTTTTAAATTCCAAGAATTAATGTATCGCTGACAAAAAATAAGAATTAATATATTGTAGTGAAAAGTCATATAAAATGAATAATATAAATATTACTATTTATAAAACATGATACTTCATCTATTATGTTATATATATTTAGTATATTTCTATGATTGGTAAACGCATAGACCGACTAACTAATAATCTACGTTTGATTAAACGTTCTAAGCAATAGATGTTAAATCACCGCCCGCTTAACATCTAGAACTTTTTTGAAACTGCTTTTAGGACAAGAGCTTCAGTTTCGATTGTATAATACTAATATTTTTATTACTAAAAACTAAAACGAGGTTAATATAGCCAATTAAAGAAAGAAAAACGTGCAAGAAAAATAATAGACTAACACGATTACAATGTTTTTAAAACTAAACAATTATTTCAAAATTAAAATTTTATTAGAACACCGAAATAAAAACAAAAAACATATTAAACATAAATTTAATTGTCAAAAAATTATAATCTTATTTATAAAGTGAAAACATATTAAAGTGAGAGATCGTTTATAAAGAAAAGTTATACTCTAAAAACGGAATAAATAAACACTATTACTCTATATTTGGGGGTATTACTAGTGATATCTCTTTATTTAGGGTAAAATATATGGCTTTATTGAAAATTCTTGTACTTTATAAATAGCATTTTGATGAAAAAATAAAGTACAATTGAAGATGCTCTAAGGATCACACAAAAGTTAGTCAAAATAAGAAAACAAAAGAAGTCTTGCAAATTCCAAGTCTAAACTCTTCTCATCGTGTTCGGGATCCGATACAACCATTGTGGGAGAACAAACGGGAAAAGGTTTGCTTGTTTGGTGTTTATCAGATGGCAATGGAGAGAAATCACAGCTCTTGGGTCGCTAATGGGAACGGTAAAGTAATCGTGGCCTCTACGTTCGAACTGAGTCAAGTGACTGTGGATCACAAACTTACCGTTGTGTAAGTTAAAATATAGGAAGCGTTGTTGTTTCCCGCACCAAAAGTAGGCTGTTTTGGCATCAAAAGGGTTTATGGTCAACGGTAAATAGTCGGTCAAGATTAAACCTGGGGAGATTTCAGATATTAGTTGCCATCCCTCACTCTGTAGCCTCCATACACACAACTTATCTTCTAGGCTTCCATCCACAGAGACCATGTTCATATACATGAGAAAGCCTTGACAAGGTGTGCAAGTTCTTGGGTAATTGGTAGTTTTTTCCAAGTCAGGAAAAGGTGTGAAACGGCATCGAGTTAAACCAGCGTAGAAATCAATGGTTAATACAGCTTCATGATTGTGATTGTTTCTTGCGAGCCAGTGAAGGCTACCGTTCAAACTAATGGGAGACTGAATACAACTATTGATAGAAAAGGAAGGAAGAGTGAAAGTTTCTTGAGTGCACAAGTCTGTCTCGGATGAATATATCAGACAACTTAACTTGGTATCTTTCAAAAATCTATTAATGAGAACAACTTTGTAACCCAAAAGGACACCGTTCTCAGTTCGTGTGGCAATTCCCCAATGCTGACGAAATATGTGCTTTTCAAACTTTTTAAGAGGATCAAGAGAGATTTCGATGCATTCTCGTGAAATCGGATTAGCCACGTAGTAGCGAGATACAATTGAATTTACATGAATGATCAAAATAAACCCAGAATCAGAGTATGCCTCGACTATGGCTTGTCGGATTTTTAACTTTTCAGTTAGAAAAGATTCTACGAAAGAGCCCAAAGATCGTTCAAGTCCCCAAATGTTGCATTGGTACTGAGCCACTATCTCTAGAGGCATATAACTGCCCAACATGAGCGACCATGAAGAAGAGGCCGAGTTTTGGTGGATGGATATAAAAAGATCCCGGAAAAACGGAGTCTCTACTATTGATTTCCACTGCTTGCAAACAAGTTTAAAACCTGTGGAGATCTTAAGTGGTAATCTCGCAAGTACCATTACCCATACATCCTCAGGAAAATAATCCATCTTTCTGTTTTCTCTGGTTTGATAGAGTATAGTAAATCATCTAATTTATAGAGTTTCTTTGTCTTGATGGTAATGTATCAGTAGATCTTCTTTTAATAATTTTTTGGTAAAAATCTCTATTAATTTATTTCTAATATACTTTAACTTAAAAAACTTAATTTATCTGTTGACAAAAAAAAACTTAATTTATCTTAAATAGTTTTCTATATTAATGAAGATATTCTAAGCAACCTTAGCTCACATCTTAAGAACGAAATTTTTAAAGTGAAATATTATTATATTTATATAAATTTGAGTTAGATAATTAAATTACATCACACATATGTGATGACAATTAGAGTGAAACGTTCTAAGAAAATGATCATTGGAAGGGTTCTTAATTTTTTATGAATAAAGATAATCTATTAAGATTACTAATCTATTATGGCCTTTTTGTCATCAGAAGATGCCACAAAGGTCAAATTAAAACCAGATAAACTCCGGGGCCACAAGCCGGAGTGCCAGACAACACCGGAAGCAATAACATTGTAACCAAACCAACTATCTCTTTCATTGTTGCTCCGATCTTTTTTTTTATATTAGACTTTGAACTCGTGTTACGTACAAAAAATTATCAATAATCATTTTTATTTTATAATAATTTAAAATAATAAAGTAACAATAATTTTTAACATTTTTATGAAGTTGTATTCAAAATATGATTTATTATTTTTGTTACGTAAGTTTTTATACATTTTTTAAATAACTAATATATATATATATATATATTGTTTAGATATGTATTTATAACCATATTTATATTTTTATTAATCATAATTTAAAAAAAATTATATTGATTGTTTGGTACGTGTTAACTGCTAATACCTTGTTATAAATATTTTATTATTTTAATCTATATTTATGTTTGAATGACATAAATAACTATTAAATATGCAAAATTCTAACTTTTATTTTGTATTTACCAAATTTGTACATTGGAATATGATTAAATATTTATTGTGAGCATATATATATATGAAATATTTAATTCTTTATTTGTACAATAGAATTAATGGAAATTTAATTCTTTTAAATTCATACTTGATAGTATAATATTTAGATCTATGTTTGAATCATAGTAGATATTTTGATTAAATTGAATAATATTAAATATTTTTGTTAGATATAAGGAAAAAAGACATAAATATATAGAATTTTAAATAAAATTAAGTTATTTTTTATTAAATTTAAAATATATAAAATCAATAATATTAAATATAGTGTCTAGTTGATCTAGCTACACTATAAACTAATGTGGAGATTATGATGTTCTATTAGTTCGCATATGACCGTTCTTTAATTTTCATTGTTATTTAGTCTATTAATTATATTCTTAGATAATATAATATTTAATTGATTAATGTGTAATGAATTCTTTTTTATGTTGTCGATGAGATTTTACTTTGATATCAATATTATGTATAAATAGTATTAAAAATTTTAACTAATTTATTTGGTAAACCATTTCAGATTTTCATATAAGTTTATTAACATTGTTTTTTGATATGTTCATATTATCCCTAGATCAACTTTACTCTCTCAAATAAGAGATCTAGTTGTAATACTTACGGATCAAATTCATATGGAACGTGGGCACACAGTAAATTCAATATAATTGCGATTAAGTTATTCAAATAGATTTAAAACAGTAAATAAGCAAAACAGTTGATTGATTGATTGGTTGATAAGCAACAATAATAAATAATTAAATCTAGGGTTTCAGACAATCATGATTATGATGGATAGAAGCTAAGGGTCTTATATCATAGAACTCGAATGCAAACAATAAGATATAAAGTTGTGAATCTATCTATGATCTAAGTCTTTGTTAATAACTCTCATTAAGAATTTAGAATAGATCGTTGATCGATGCTATTGAGCTAGCATCGATCGATGCTCACTTAAATCAAACATTACGACCTAATTTGATATATTCACTAAAATTAATAAACCAACTCTCGTATCTATCTCGCAACCTAGCTCAAAATAATTTATTCATGTAATGATCCTACTCTCTCAGTTATCAATTATTCTAAAATTAGAGTTTTAGTTAACTAATCTATAACACAAGCAATAAGCACAATTCTATTGAATGATCTTATTACACTCTAGCAGTTCTATTGTTGGGATAATTCATAAATATCATTAATAAACCTAAACTTAGCAAATGGATTTACTCAGAAATGATCAAAGAAACATAAAGCATAGATGAATGAATGAGATAGAATAAATAATAAAACCAATAGATTCCAAGAGGATTTTGAATGAGTTCATCTCTTCTCTCCAACCCTAAAACTAAGAACAATGAATAAAATAAAGCGTCGTCTAAACAATGGCTTAGAAATGCACATAAATAGGGTTTTGGGTCGTTCATGGATATTATGGTAACTTGTGTGGCTTCTGGGCTTTAGTTGGTCTTGAAATATACTCGGACCGCGTTCTGAGATCACCATCGGTCAACAATAAGGCTGTGTCGTCGATCGATACTCCTTTGTCTCCTCGACAGTTTCATTTCTCGAGGCTGACATACCACTCTTCAGTAAAACATGCATAGCTTCTGCTATAGGATGATGATGGACCTTAAACTAGTGGAATTGAAAATATAACTCAAATACCTAACTTGTGTCAAAACATCAGCTCAATCGCACCATGGGAATATCTCTATTCGTAGCTAAACATCTGATGCATCTGTATAGTTATGTACCTCAAAAGGCTCCAAAATCACCAAAGTTCTCTAAAACGTACATGAACCTGAAAATACTCTAAAACAGACTCTAACCACACATAATAGACTCTAAATAGGGCCTATAACATGGTCTACAAGTTTTAAATATTTGGACATATCAACTCCCCATATTTAACCTTTTACTTGTCGTCATGCGAGTAAACCTATGGATGAGGTTTGAAAATTAAGGACTAAAAAAATCTTTAACTTATCATGATCACCTTTATTATGTTGCAACTACATCAAATAAATATCAATCTTAGAGGAAATTTATATACCTTATCCTAGTATAGAGATCAAATCTATTTTATCAGCAACTTAGTAAATACTAGTCTGACTCACCCCTCAGCTAACCTCATTTCTTATATAAATAAAAGTGCATGCTTTACTTTAGGAGTATTGATATACCTTGTTATAGTTTAATACTATCATTTAGACTATATTTGGAGTATTCTATATATGTTTAGATTGTGTGTTTAGAGTCTTTTCAGGCCAATGCACGTTTTGGAGCATTATGGAGATAATGGAACTTGATATCATTCAGAGAAGATATCGAGTAGTTTTTCACAATCAGCTAAGTTAGAGTCGAGGTCAAGCCTGACCATCGATCGACGGAGCATGCTTGTTGTCGATCGACGGAGCATGCTTGTTGTCGATCGACGGTCTACTTGCAGAGTTATTGACCGACTTTAAGCCCAAGTAAAGACAAATTGCAAGAATGCTCATGAACGAGTTTTGACCTACTTGTAAAGGTTTTGCTAATGTTTAGACAGAGAGACACAAATTTCATATCACATAAGATATTATTTACAGTTTTTTTTGTTTTCGTAGTAGCTTTAGGGAGAAGATCTGAACTCTTTCAGAGATATGTATTGGAACCTTATTATCTATTTTATGCATGCATATTATTACTCAGTTTATCATGCTTTTTATGATTATGTATGTGTAATTCTTTTCTTAGAGTTAGGGTTTACTATGGTATTGATGAATTAGCCCAAAAATAAGATTGCTAGGATGAAGATATATTCATCTTTGGAAGTGTGTTCTATGATTGGTTTAATGGTTGATCTCGTCTATGACTTTAGGGTTTAGTGTCATCTAGGGTATAGTTTAGTGATTGGTATTGTTTAGGGCCTGGTTTACTTGTTCATATCGTCTATGAGTTAGTTTAATGTGATTTAGGGTATAGTTTTGTGACTGATATCATCTAGGGTCTGGTTTAGTGTTTGGTGACATTTAGGGTATACTTTATTGTTACTCATATAAGATAGTAAAATAACTGAGAGCAGCTAAGAGAGTCAAATAAGAGATTCAAATAAGATAGTCAAATACAATAGCTAAAAGAGTCAAATAAGAGAGCAACTAAAGAGTCAATAACCTACTTCCTAAACAACTCCTAGACAATAACCTATTTTATCCAATTTCCACTACATGACTTAAAAAAGTCTTAAGAGGAGTGAACTGTGACATTCTCGAATAAGCACATGATCATTATATGTTTCCCATATGTCACAAGCAATCTTCTGGCAGGTTTCACGAGTGTTGTCATCATTCACCAAGAATAAGTCCAACCCTAGAAGATGGTATTCAATGTGCTTCAACGCATATACTCCGCAATCACTTCTTCTCTTGTTTAGGAAGGGAATTAAGGTGTAACTGAATCATATAGCTTGATGTTGAGTTACCTACTATTTGAAGATTTTCAACTTTGACAATTCTAGGGATGAGAATGGCAAATGGCTCCATGTCCTTATTCTGTTTCATTCCATGACAATCAAAAACCTCTATCGAACGAGTAACAAAATTGACGCACTTAGAGATCCAGTGGTTACCATGCATATTAAGCGGCACATACATGCGATCATCATCAAGATCCCTCATTTTTCTTGTTCGTTCGTGTGCATGAAGTTCACCAATGTCGTACTGATGTAGTACTCGTGTTACATTGAAATTTTTTTCTATCCTTCTTAAACTCTATGTAAGAGTTCTTCATTTGATTACTAAATAAGCAACTCATGAAGGCTACTTTATCTGGATACCATCGTAACAAGGAATTCCTCTCACATAATAAGTATAGCATAGCATCAATTTCCTTAAATTCTTATAGAAGAATGTCAGTTGGTGTTAAGAAAGTGAGAACAAACTACTTAATAACTCACGTAATTCTTCAGCCACTCTATAGGTCTTAATACACGTGATACTAACTCACTTGTGCACATAAAAGGTCCAATTTTGAGTTGTCTGCGATGCAAAATTCAGTTAAAAATGATAGAATTAAAAACATTAAGAAACATTATAAACTTACATGTTAGTTAAGGACCACTCAACTAGTTAGGCCCATGAATTCTCAGGGACAAACACTAATGAGTAATCGATATCATTCACCTGGTCTTCAGGTAATTTCATATTTTTGAGAGTAGGTGATCTCCAATCCGCAGGCTTAATTCATTCAGTTGATTCTTCGACAATTTGGTTTTGTGAAGGATCGAAGCCTTTAACATGTGATGCTTGAGAAATGTGTCCCATGGCCTCTTGTAACGACTTTTGTGTCCCCATAGCCTCTTTGTTTTTGCGGTTTGATGATTGTGACAGACTCTTCAAATTATAAAATCAATTAAACCTTATTACATGTTGGCACCATATTAATTATTACTTCGTATATATGTCATGTATTAACATAAACATGATGTAATTATAAACATGATGTAATTATTGACATATTTTGATATCTCAGATGGTTTCCACCATATTACACGATACTTCATGTAGTTGGAAAACTTTTTTCCTTTTAAAATAGTTGCAGAATTTGTCATTGATTTGAGACTACATATTGTTTCCGCTTGAAAGCATAAATTAGATGTTTTGACATCTATATCTATCTATTAATAATAGAAATCTCAATTAATGTTAAAAGTTTGTGTCTTTTCATAAAAAACTGAAATGTATTAATTTTAAGAATTATATCTTTTCATTATTAAAAGTTGTGTCTTTTCATTAAAAAAACTGAATTATATTTATTGTAATAGCTGTGTCTTTTAATTTTATTTTACTCAAATTCATTCACATAAAATTATTAATAATAGCAATCTTAATTAATTTTAAAGGTTATGTCTTTTAATTTTAAAGGTTGCATTGATTCTTTAAGATTATCAAAATATTGAAAAATTGTGTATTTTTTGTGTTTTTTCATTGTAAAGTCAAAAGTTGTGTGTTTTCATTATCTTTTTTTTTAAATAATTAATTAATCAAAGTTACTTTCTTATTGTAAAAGAGAAATTTTTTTTTAAATATCCAATAAGCACCTTTCTAAAAATTTATATTCAATTTAAGAGTTGTGTTTTTTTTTTCATAATGCAATAAAGTATTTTGTAGTAATCATATGACTATTAAAAAATTCTAAAATATTATTTTAAAATAACTACAGATCTAAAAAGTCATGACTATTCATATAGATAATTATGTGACTTTTATTTTTTAAATATGTTAGTGTAAAGAGTCATATCTTTTCAAAATGCATTATGGTGCTTATTTAAAATATATTGTAAATGTACTATTTAAATTAACCAACTATAATCTGAAAAGTTATAACCAGTGAAATAGATTTTTTTTAAAAACTATAAATAGTAAACATAACTTATCATTTGCGTTGTCTGCTCGTTCCAAGACATCTTTGACTGCTTTACCATCTCAGAAATCATCCTTTCCTTCCAATACTTTGCTTCTACGTACAAAAAATATTATGCATACATCATATTTACTGAGAGAAGACAATTTTATTAGTATTTTGAATATGCTAAAAAACCTAATGTTGTCATTTGTTTATTTACTTGTTTGGTGCCATCTAAATTAGATATTTGTCTCACCGTATCTTTAACAGAAGATGAAGCTCGATCATGTGAACCGCTTCCGTATAAGCTCCAACCTGATACCACATGTAACATTCAACTTCTAAGTATAGATAATGATAGAATTTCTCAATTCTAACACACCCTGTATGAGAACATATCACCTTATACATCAACCACTCACCCAATTAACTAAAGAAAAACAAACACTCGGCAAGTAAGAAATATTATTTTTTTATTAATAATAGCAATTCCAATTAATGTTGAAGAGTTGTGTCTTTTCATAAAAAAACTAAAATATATTAGTTTTAAGAATTGTATCTTTTTATTATTAAAAGTTGTGTATTTTCATAAAAAACTGAATTATATTTGTTGTAAGAATTGTATCTTTTAATTTTTATTTTACATAATCATTCACATAAAATTGTATCTTAAAAAACTGAAATCTATTCATTTTAAGAATTGTATTTTTCATTATAAAAAGTTGTGCCTTTTCATAAAAACTGAATTATATTTGTTGAAAGAGTTGAATCTTTTAATTTTTATTTTTCTCATAATTATTCAACATTTAGAATTTTTTTATAATATGCACCCCATCAGACACGGAATATTGTGCTTCTTCGAACATGAAATGTTTGCACCACTTCGGAAACGAAATGTTTGCACCCTTTCGGACATGAAATTTTTGCATCCCTTTGGACATGAAATTTTTGCACCCCTTCAGACACAAAATGTTCACACCCCTTCGAACACCAAATGTTCGCACCTCTTTGGACACAATTTTTTTGCACCTCTTCAAGCACTAATTTTTTGCACCTTTTCGGACACAAAATGTACGCACCTCCTCAGACACAAAATGTTTTCACCTCTTCGAATACGAAATGTTCGCACCTCTTGGGTGACGATCTATCCGCATCTCTTCTGTCACAACATGTTTGCACCCCTTAGGCAATGATCCATTCATACCCTTTGGATAGTGACTCGTTTGAACCTCTTCGTTGATGATCTGTTCGCACCCTTTTGCTGACGATCCGTTCACACTTATTTGGTCATGATATATTTGCACCTCTTTGGTGACAGTACATTCACACTTCTTCGATCACGACACGTTCGTACTTATTTGGTTTCGACACGTTCACACTTCTTTGAGATATCATATTAATATTTTCTAGAGCAATCTATAAATTTATAAAAGACATCTTAAAAAATATTTGGTATTTTTTCGACGTAGTATTTTAGATATGTGTCTAAATATATAACTATGTATCTTTTATCTTAATATAGTATTTTATTTTATTTTGAAAATTATATTTGTTTAAAAGAAGTTGTTCTAGATTTTGTTAATTCACTAATTAGTTGTAGAGAATCTTATAATTGTTTTTACACGTATGGTATATATCTAAATTGATACTCTGAAGTTTTGTTGTAATCTCATAACACGTAAAAAAACGTGTACATGACATGGATAAGTGCATTCACTTTACATCTTGGCAAACTTTTTTGTTGACATGTCTATACATTATAAATTGATAAGGAAGAGGTACATACACATTTTGTTTATGAGAAATTCAACAAGCTTGAGAAAATATACTAAAGATTAGTATTTGTTTGGTTAAAGTTGAAAATAATATCAACCTAAATGCATAAAATAGTAGTATAGACTTCATGCACTATAAAAAATTTTCTCTTCATTCACGTAAATATATTTTTCAAAGGTAGTTAGATCGTGAATATTTTTCTTTTTTGTGATAAACCAATAGAACAATAATTAAAAAATTCATTAAATATGCTGTAAAATCACAAAAAGAAAAATGTATGGATAAATAGACGTTATGGTAAATATTTTCTGGAATTTTATTTGTGTGTGTATGATAGGTTGCATACTAAATTCTAGACTTATAGCTAAACTGTTTATGAAATGTCACAATTTAGGATGTCAAAAGTGTCAAATGAAAAAAGTGTTAAAGTGTTAACCTATTATGAAAATGTTCAATAGCTAGTCTTATGAAAATATATAATTGTTTATTATGAAATAATTTAATGAAAATGTTTAATGATTAATTTTCGAAAATATACAACTCTTCAATAAATGTACATGATTTTTTGTGAAAAAATTTCTAAAAGATTTATACTATGAAAGAGTTTAATGGTTAAACTTCTGAAAATATACAATTTTCTTGTTTTGAAAAAAAAATAGTGAAAGAGTTTATGGTTAAGTTTTTAGAATATAATTTGTCAAAAAATGAACACATATTTTGCTTAATGAAACTATGATGTCATACTCAACATCCTTAATAAAAGCTTAGCTATTAAATTAAAAAAATAAGAATAAAATCTACTGTTAAATTTAGTTTTATTTTTGTATTAAAAATAATGGCATCATTGTTTAGATGAAATGAATTTGTTGTTGGTGATTATAATTATTAGTGAAAAACCAGTGTAATATTCAGTGATGAATCATTGCAATTGTTGATGATTGTAGTATTTGGTGATAAACCATTGTAATTTTTAGTTTTAACTATTATAATCCTTAGTTAAATTGTGACATTTCACAAACAGTTTATATATAATTCTAGAATTTAGTATGCAATATGTCATGCACACACAAATAAAATTCTAGAAAATATTTACCATACTGAAAGCCTTTCTAATAGATAAATGTTAGTGTTTTATAAGAATTTTTCTGAAAATTCAATATATTATTAAAAATAAAAAAAAAATTATATCAATACAAATTAACATATATTAATTATAATATCCAATATGACATATTTTTTATAAATGAGTTTCCGTGTGATATCGCATGGGTTCTTTTCCTAGCTTATAATAATTAGTATGAAAGAAAGCATGTAAAGAAATCAAAATGTCATAAAATTAAGTCGTTTCAATCAATTTATATAAGCATAACATTACCAAACATATATATATATATATAAGTAAGATTCAT
Organism: Moricandia arvensis; assembly: GCA_905132765.1. NCBI lineage: Eukaryota > Viridiplantae > Streptophyta > Magnoliopsida > Brassicales > Brassicaceae > Moricandia > Moricandia arvensis. Next base: position 3,668 of record CAJHQP010001415.1, on the reverse strand, counting down.
GATTTAGTTTGCAAATTTTCTGCCTTATCTGATAAAAGAAATTACAATACAATCATGTTATATATATATATATATGTATATTTTGTGTGTGTTTTATTTAATCTGTAAGTTTTTAAATGTTTGTATATGTTATAATGTGAATTTATAGGTGTTTAAATGATAGTATATGTGAACGTAAACTTCTTTAAGGTATAAATTTACCAGTGTTTATGACTTTAGATGTAAAACAGTGGCAATGTGGTCATTTATTGTGCAACCAATTTACTACTATATATATAAACCTTTTGACTAAATTTTTCACTATCATTAATTTCAGCCACTCAACAGAAGAATATACAGTCAATACCTTCTTTTACGTATAAGATTTGGAAAGAAAGAAAAGATATTTAGAGTTTAGGATATTTTTAGGTAGTAAATTGTAACAGTGGAAAGAAGGGAGTTGCAAATTAGTGACAAGTAATGTATTTAAGATTCTCAATTCTTATACGATTATATTTGAACACTTTTTTTGGTGAACGATAAACCAACATGATTATTCAGCATCGTAATTAACTGGCCTATATGCATCTCAATTCCGAAATGCAGGTTAATTAGAAATATTTCTAAATATAATCATGGGTCCAACAATAGTATGCAAATCGAAATATTATTCATATAGGATAATAACGAGGTCATATACCAAGCGTTATAAGAGAGTCATGGCATTATTGGAATCAACATATATATATATATATATATATATAGTAGATATATATATAGTAGATATATAAAAAAGTTCAATTAGAGGGCTCTATTCTATGTAGTAGTTCCCAAGCTTGGTCTTGATAATGTCACGGATATGAGTTGCTGTTGTCTCGAAAAAGCTTTCCTTGTCGCAGTTATCAGAAAGGGGCTCGGCCTCGGTGGTCCATTCCACGTGGCAACTCTTATCGTCTTCCCGAGGAGTAATGGTGGTGGTGACTTTGAGCGTAATGAACTTGGTCATGAAGATATGAGTGCTAGGAAGCAAACTCATTGTAGTTGTTCCTTTGACCAGATCTACATGCTGGACTTCCACCTCAGCTTTTTTTGTGAAGATAAAGTTAGGATCTTAATCTAAAAAAAAAACATGAAAGGATGATTAAATCAAAAGAGGAGAGTTTACCATCATCTCTACATGCTTTGACGAAATCCACAAAGCAGTTGTACGCCGGATACTCACAATCGATGGAGTTTTGTGTATGATTTAGCCGATAAAGATTATTATCAATGTCCCTAATGTGACTGGCTAGAGCGTCGAAGAAGAAAGTAATTCGATCTTTCTTGTCATGGCGAACATTTACGCACTCAACGTTCATCGTCACGATGTTAGTATTGGCTTCCGTAGCAGTGACGTAGAAGTTTGCTGTGACCGTCAGGAAGCATCTTGGGTCGATCATGTTCCCAAACATGCGTAACGTCACTTTTCTTCTTTCGTCGTAATTCCTAGATTCGACATAGAATCTCAACTTCTCTGCGCAGTGAAGCAAAATCAATTAAATCGATGATCTACTAGAAACATGAATTAGATTTTGCAAGAGTTTATTACCAGCACGAAATTGGCAGGAAACATGGTGTATCTTCCTTGTAAAGTATTTAAAGAATTCGTCTGCTGGAGACTTAATCGATATATCAACATTGCCAATTCTTGTTGTGTCCGTACCCATTTTTCTCTCTCTCTCTTTGTTAATAAGTATTACTCTTTATGTTTTGTGGGTTTGATTATATAATCTTCTCTCGATATGTGAAGATGTTTATATAGAGACTTCAATGCCCATCTCATTTAATTAGTTTTACCTAACTCTTTTTTAAAGCTCTGCTCAACTAACTATTTTCCTTTAGCTCAGCCTCATCTAACTTTTCTTAACCTCAGAGGCTCATCTAACCTCTTTTCATCATATCGAATCTTTCTATTTAAATAACCCACCGCGTCAGCATTTACAATTTACTGACACTTGGTTGATTCATTTTGCACATTAGGAATTCAATTAACTGTACAAGCTACCTAACAAACATAGTTTCTTTGCAAAAAAAAATTAGGTCTTTTATTTGTCTTGTTTGATTTCTACTCGTGATGAGTCAGTCTGTTACTTACAAAACTTTATAACAAAATGAATTTGACCGTTTCTAGACGTAGATGATAACCTCCCATTGTGAGGCCTGGCCCAATATCTGCGAGGAAAACGGCATGTTGTCTCCCGGTTGATATAAAAAAAACTGCAATCACTCTGCAGTCTTAAGATAGGAACGACAAACAATGGTTGACCTCATCAATATCATTTTCTGTTTGAGAGCAAAGGTTCTCTCACCCGATCCATTAAGGAGGTGTTATTCGATTGAGGAATTAAATAGACTTTAATGGAATGTAAATCTGAATTGAAATCCACTGTTATTCAATAAGTGAATTAAAATCCAATGAAAGCACCTGTTATTCAATATCCAAGGGATTTTAATAGAATTGAGTTTTAATAGATTTCGAGAAACTTTTTTTATCAAAAAATAGTGTATACAAAATCCGAAACTTTTTGTTTGGCTTTTGAAATACTTTTTGTTTCTTCATCTACAGTTCGCATAAGACCACAACAACTTCTCTCATAATGGTTCTTATGATCCTCATTCGAAACCACATAATCAGAAACTATATAACACAACACTTTGTGTCCTCAAACTCGGATCTGTTCTCTCCCGCCAGAGGAGAGTCTCATGATTCAGTGCAACGTTTCAAAACGGCGGTGCTATGTTGCGACGATGAAGCTGCGTTGTATTGGGCTAATAAACTCTCCGCTAAACACCGGAATCCGTCTCTCTCTGTCTTGTCTCCTTCCATACCCAAATGTGACATTTGCAGGTCTGCTCATCTCTCTTTGATCAGAAAAGTTTGAATCTTTTTAAGGTATGAGAGGTTTAAGCTCTGAAATAAACTAATTTCTTAGTTATTTGGAGAAACCTATGTACTGTCTCCATGATTGTACGATATTTTGGCTCTTTTTTATTAAAAAGGTTTAAACCTCTTAAGTTTAGAGGGGCCATTAACCGATTTCTTAGTTATTTACTGTGTTTATTTGCAATTATATTAGCTATGCTCTGCTTCATGTTTGGAATTTAACATGAAGCTTCTGGATTCTTCTTTTGCCTGCAAGATAGAGCTTTACCATCCAGTTCTTGTGAGGTGATTTACTGATCTGATTCGTCTAAGTGGTTCCTTCAAAGAAACTAGATGTCTTAATAGCTTCTTCTAGCAAAAACCTTTCGCGTAGATGAATCTAAACAAGAATACTTGCATTTGTTACTGGTTACTATCAATAATGTGATATGGTCAAAGCCTTCAATTTGAAAAGAGAACATCTGATTTACTTAACTTGATCACGGCTTAGCTACTTTGTGAAAGAGATCTTTCTTGCAGCGAGCTTTCCTTTATTTTGCGAAAACTATTTTTAAATGAATTCCATAAAAAATCCATCGTTAGAATTAAATCAAAACCTCCAGAAATTAGAAGTTCAGTTAAATCCATTAAAATATTTCCAATTACAGTTAATTTGAATTCCAATGAATTATTTAATCCAATAACACCCCCTAAATGTTTTTCGAATATACAATTTAGATACGTTAAAGTAACCTAGGATTTGAGAAACTAATTATCAAACAATCAA